>JASSUY010021019.1:0-27222 GCA_032466535.1 Forpus xanthops | reverse complement strand
CGCATTGCCCTGCAAGGCATGCTGAGGCACATGAAAAACAACAAGGTGCTTGGTGACAGTCAGCATGGCTTCACTGAGGGGATATCCTGCCTGACCAATATGGTGGCCTTCTATGATGGAGCTACGGAACTGATGGACAGGTAGAGCAGTTGATGTCATCTACCTGGACTTGTGCAAAGCATTTGACACTCTCCCACGTGACATCCTTGTCTCTAAGTTGGAGAGACATCAATTTGATAGGTGGACCACTCAGTGGATAAAGAACTGCCTGGATGGCTGCATGCAAAAAGTGTTCAAGGCCGGGTTGGACATAGCCTTGGGTAGCATGGTTTAGTGGGAGGTGTCCCTGACCATGACTGGGGGGTTGGAACTAGAGGATCTTAAGGTCCTTTCCAACCCTAACTAGTCTATGATTCTATGAGACAAATGCTATTTAAAAATTCTCTATATAGACCTCTTTTTGAGTACACACAACCCAGCCACAACTGGGTGTCCAGTTTTCAAGAATCTCCTCTCCTCAACTGCCATGCTTAAAACTCTCCCCCAGATTTCTAAAAGGCAAATAAAATTTTGCATTTCTCAATACACAAAATCAACGTTTTGGTTGGGTGGTTTTGTTCTGGATGTTTGGGGGGTTGTTTTGGGTTTTTGGGGGGATTTTTTTTAATTTATTTCTTCACATGAATCAACATTTCCTTATTTGGAAGACAAGAGATGCACATGGGATATTTACATGGGGCTCAAGAGATGTATGTGTTTCCTTGAATGTTTTTTGTTATTCAGAAAGCTTCAAATAAAACAAAAGACAAGCAAAAGAACAATGCCTGTAGAACTAAAACAGATAAGATTGTCAAAAATTTTGAATGTAATAAATCATTAGTTTTGAAATGATAAACAAGGAAACAAGTTTTTTAAATTGCTCATCACAGCATTCCTGCTACATAAGTCTGTTTTAAATCTATGAAAATAAAAAGTCAAGATTCCATTATTCCATTGTGAATGCTGACAAATAATTTTTATTCCACAGATGATAACTATTCTGTTATTCATGGCAGAAAAGTTTTCAGCAACCCCAATTTAATGAAGTTTCAGAACAGGAGACAAATAGAAGGTTGTACAATAGGGTAGTCATGAGTAAGGCTGTGGGCTCTGTGCTCATTAGCTTCAAAGAAACTACGATTTATTGCAATAAAGATCTACACCACTATAACTGAGTATTTAGCATAAAACTAGCTGAACCTCATTCTCATGTCAATGTCTACTCATACGCTGTACTTTTTACTCATTAACATTTGAGTGCCTATTCCAATACTTGAGTAAATTCCTATAGAAGCTATTTTATTAAATAAAAGCAGGTCTAATATCTGAGTAATTGTTATTCTATATGGACACTATTTACAGTACAGGTCAAAAAAATAAGCCAAGATAAAACTTGGGACAATGTTCCTACCAACTGAACCTGACAGATATCGTAGATAAGATCATTAATATTTACACATCTCCTCCAGCAAAAATAGTCATACTCTGGCTTTATAAAAGAAAAAAAGCTAGAGATACAGTACTCAAATTGCCAAACCAAGTGCAGAATTTTGTTGGTTCTACTATTGCTAAGATATTTGTACTGCTGCCTACAAAGAAGCATTGAGCAGTTAAGTGAGGTTAAATCAACATGCTTGAGCACTGAAATTATTAGGAAAAGACATTTTTTGCTTGGAAAAAGTCTCAATTTGGTTAACACAAGGTTTGAGAGCATATTAGATAAGGTTCACCTTTTGCTGACCATTTCTCCTCTGAACTTAATACAGTAACTAAACCTAGGCATCCTTAACTATAACTGAACAAAATATTTTGCATCAATAAAGGTTAAATAAATTTGAAATTACATATGGATCATATTATTACTAAATAGTAAGGACTCTATTAAAATGTCTATCTTACCGTTAAACACAATCCATGTATGTACCCTTTCCACGGGACTCTTCACTTTGAAAAGTTTAATCAGCTGTTCAGATGTCCCTTTCATCTGACTACAATCCCAACATTTTATGCAAGTAAAAGTGTAAAGGGAGTTTTGAAAAACTAAGAGATACTAAGCAGATCAATTCAAAGATTTCTCCTCATCCAGGCTGGACCAGAAAATGAACAATGAGATTTTACATGGTAAAAGTAATTCTACTGCCAGAGAACAAACTATGTTACCTATTTTTGACAAAGATGACTTAGACTTCTTAAGCATATTACCAAATGTAACCCGCTTCAAGAGCAAAGAGTATTCTGTAACAAAGTAACACTTAAAAACTGCATCCACAGCTACTCCCCATTACATAATAAATATAGGTGTATTTCCTAGATTAATACATACAGACAAGGGAAGTTTTCTTTATGTGGAGCTCTGATTACAAAACTGCATGAAAGCTAACGAGTTCCCAGGGCATGTGACTTTGGCATTCATTGTCCTTACTCCTCCACAAGGAAAAAGTCTAAAAGAATAACTACTGAAGGAGAAACACAAAGTAATTCAGACCAGAATACATTTAAACTATCTCTGATTTACCATATAGTAGATAGACATTCATGCTTAAAACTCCTTTAACTGCTTTAAGAAACTTCAAAAACAAAAACACACAAAAAAAAAAAAATCAAACAAAAAAACCCATGTACCTGCAATCTTTTAGCTATTCATCTTAAAACATATAGTAGCAGTCAACTGAATGTGTTCCAAAATGTGGTTTTTTCAGTGCATATAGAAATTGGAAAAAGATTCCGTCCCATAACAAGAAGCATGTATGTTATGAATAATCTTTCCTCTAAGTTAGCAACATATCATACTCTTTCTCCTGTATTAATTATTATTAGTAGCTGACAATTTCATTGCACTTATCAGATGTTTAGGTAACGCCTTAAACCTTGTGAGGTCCTATACAGACTTATTGTTTCTGTTTGAGATACACAAGTGTTTTCTTCCCCCACAATGTGTTTGGAACTGAATTCAGACATGAATACAACCAGATTCATGCTTTACATTTTTCTAGTGCATCTTAAAAATGCCCAATCCAAAATATCACAAAATAAAGTTATTGCAGAAGTGATGACAATTTCAAACATTTATGAACTGCACAGCTAGTACCCTTCCCAGCAAGCTAACAGGTGGTCACTTGCGCTACTACACATTTTGACTGACAAAGGTTTTCCTGCGAAATCAGGTCTTTGTCAGTCACCAAGATGAGTTTGGCTTTCTGTGTAAAATATACTTTCCATTTACACTAGTCTGTGATTAAACCAGGATTATATAACAGAGATCCTGGTAACTGGCTTGCAAAACCATCCACAAAAAAACAATCCACAATAAAAATAGTACATTCCATTGAGAGCCATCTAAAGTGCCGCAACAGCTGCTGCCTCTGAACTGCTCAAATTTCCAACAGAAACGCTTATCTGCTGCTTAGAAATGCAACCATTTCCTTACTTTTTTATATTTTTTTTTTAATAACTGGAAGAAGTTAAAAGAAAAAAGAGGCCATAATTCTTCATGCATCAGACCTCCATATCGGAATTTTAAAAGTAGTGTTAGGTGAGTAGATAGGCCTAGACAAGATCACAAAACAGAAAGAGATCAATTGCTTTATAAGCTGCAGCAGTGAGTTACCTGAGGTTTTTTTAATTCATAGCTATAGGAAAGAACAAACTGTCACAGGATTTGGAAAAAAATGAAGTTGTAATACATTCACGTACAAGGTTAGTGTCTTCAAGAAGGAAAGTTCTGCTTTGTGGAGTTCTGTGGTCTTCCACAACATGCAATTCACCTCTTTAGAAAGTTACACTGATTTATAGGTTAAAAAAGAAGATTCGGCACTTGGAAAAAAAGTGTCCCACCAGCGTATGTCCATGCCAGCCTGGTATGAAGTGCTTTCCACACTGGTCAATCTTCCTTTTAAGAATGTGATTTTTGTAATAATACAGAACTTTAAGTGTAGACTCTGGACATACTACTCAAAGCCACTTCTTCCCATTTCCTGAGAAGATGAGCATGTGAGAATACATAAACCATGACTACTTTATCATGACTATTTTTTACACAGTCAGCAAAACCTGTATGCCTCATGTTACTTGAACACATTAAAATTCATTTCTTCTTCTGGTACAGAAATTCCACTAGCAGACTTCCAAATATAGGTCTCCAGTACTAAGTCATTTTGGAATACATTAAAAATCAAACTAGACCTACAAGCATTAACTGGGCCTAGCATACATTTATTTGTTGATAATCACAGTATTGTTTATAATATACATTTATTGATCTGTACCTTTGTTACATTTGAACAGAAAAATTATTTGGTTCTGTTTTCATTAAAAAATTAAATACCCATATAAAAGACACCTAAAGAGAATGTTGCTGATTAAATGTATTCTTTAAATATATGAAACACTAACCTATTTAGTCATTAAAAAAATGTATGCCTATGCTAGATATGATACTTCCTTGAAGAAAAAGCCCTCCAACTTCATTTCTTTTGTGAGAACATTTATACACACAGCATTGGGGCTACACTGTGTACAGCGCATTCAATAAGGACACAAATACTATTTGATCCCACAAATAATTATGAGGGTATTAACAGATGAGAGGGTGATACTGTGTTATCTTTAGTTCTTCTGCTTCATGTGCACATCCAAGCTTTTGAGCACATTAAGAAAAATTAGAAGTAAACAAGATAATCTGATAAATGTAACTGCACATAAAAATGAAGTTTATTTTTCATCTTACTTTCTTGTATATCAAGTTTTCTTGGAGAACATCTAAAAATTAATGCCATGTGAGCAGCAGACATTGAAATTATCTTTGTGTCATTTTCACATGCACTTTTGTTCCTTTTTGAAATTAACACTTTCATTTCTTATCACATTAAACAATTGTGATTGTTCCCAATTTTAATTGAGAAAACTATTGCGGCAGCACTGTGAAGCTACACGGTTGCTCAAGAATAACACTGCTGGTACATTAACTCTATATTCTGGTAAGGAATATGAGATCATTTAAGACTAGACTGTTACATTAACCTTGGAATTTCTCTGAAGGAAAAACGTCAAGGTTATTGTCTGAAAGCTACCATGACAGATGCCTGCACCACTTGCTAGCCATCAGCTATGCAAGTATTTCCTTCCTCTAAAACCTATACTGAGAGTGAGAACAGGTTAAGTTAGACATGCAAGGTTTCACTGTATTAACAGTTTGTTCCCAGCTAACATTTAAATGGATTAGCTAAGCAGAAAGGATTCTTCTTGCATTTGCACTGCAGTGATTGAAAATATCTCTCTGAGACAGCTCTAATAGCATCTGTTTTGCCATGAGGATAGGCATTCAAATCTGAGGAAATGACACAAAGATGAGTGACAGCACTATCCTGCACCACTTGCACTTGCTGAGGGGCATTCCCTACTAAACATGTTTTATGCAGATACTCCTGTATTGCCTCAGCATCAGTGTGTCAGTATAAAGCATTGGTCGTTTTTTTTCCCCTGTAGCTAATTGTCCCAAGACTTAGGTGTAACAGCACTTCTTTCTAATAACCAAGTAGCTACGCCTGATTTTGTTTACTTCTGCTTATTTTCATACAGCATAACCATAGCTGTCTATAGACAGCAGTAAAAAATCATTTTGTGTAGAATTAAACATTTATTATTAGTGTGGAGGAATACAGGCTCAGTATGCTAGCAGAGGCCTTGAAAAACAGAAAGACATAGAGGCGTAGGGGCACGGGATAAGAGCACAAGCAGAGGCTGAGCATGGAGGCTACAAACAACCCACCAGAGGCATGTTGAAGAAATGCAAACTTAGAGTGGGGCAAACCAATTCAGGGTAACAAAGAGAACAAAGTCCATAAGTCCATAACCTATGTAACACACATCAAATATACCAAATTTTGACCTAACTTGCAGACCACTGAAGAAAGCGCAAGATGTAACAGTGCAAGCGAACATTTAAAAAGGATCCCAAAGCAGACCCTAGAATGCAAAAGAAGAAATAAAACAGCCTCAGGATCACATGTACAACACCTCTGCAGTCATAGGAGAGACCTGCCTCTGCATTGCCAGTCAGCAAAAGTTTCAGCAACATAAACGCAAAGGCAGGTGCCTACAGCTGGACTTCCATACTAAGTAACTGCTTCAAATGTAATAAAATATTTACTTAGCACAGAGAGACGGCAAGTGTAATCAATAGGAACCAATTATACAACATATTTAAAAGATTCCTGGTGACACATTCCAACTTTGAGCATCCTGGCTACACATTTAAGACTAAAGTCGCATGTCATGAACACTTGCCTCCATTCTCTTGGCACTGCCACAGCACACCAGCAAAATCAATAGCTCTTCTCACAAGCACAGAGGTTGATGCACACAAGTCAGCTTGTAAGACCACAAATTTGGTAGTGTCTCAGAGATGTACATTGCTTCCTGGCAAAAGGAACTTATAAAAAGTTTAAACAAAACTCTATCCAGGATGTACTACTGAGAGGAAACTACTGTGTTGAACTGGAGCTGTATTTGCTCACCAAAACCACTGTTGCAGGAATTGTTACTGCTACTGCACCATTTAGAAGATCAGACAAGAAATGGATTATTACACAGTATTTTAAGGTCATGTGTGCTTCCTGTAATTATGGATCACCATTTTAATTAAAAACAAAGATCTTGTCTGTTTCTGCCTAAACTTATTTAATTAAATACACCAGGACAATGAAGAAGCTCTTCTGGTTTACTGTTGAATCCCATCAAATTTTGTTAGGCAAAAAAATACTCCAGTGACAATTTCAAATAGTGGGGGATTCATTTTTTTTTATGCTCTTCATAAAAGTTCCATAGCATATTGATTTCTGGCAAAGTAACACTAACAGTGCCTTCACTGGTACAGGAGCACCTTTCAGGTCCCCTTCCTCCAGAAGCATCAACAAAATATGCCCAAGAAAGCACATTTTTGCTGTATGATTTGTTTTCACTACAGCTTTGCTGCATCAGAAGAATATCACTAAAACAACGTAATAACAACTAACGATCACATGTAACCCCTTTCTTTGCTGAACCTGGTGACAAAAGGGGCTGTATTCACATCATTTATATATACTTCAGTTTCCTACGCATTATCCTTAGTAACACTCTGAAGCCTTCTAAGCCATCTTAACTGCTCCTCAGCAATACTGTTGAGCACAGATTTCCGTTTGCAAGACCCAAGTTTCAAAACACATGCTACATAGATGAGAATATTATCCTGATGATCAAAAAGTTGAATTCACTGGAAGTGTGCTTGATCTCTTTTGTATTTTATAATCAAATCCAAGCACTAGCAGCTTCTCTCATCTCTGAAAGCGCAGTAAAAACAATGTGCAATACACGTAAGGAAACTACACAGTACAGTTTGTTATGTTAGAAACAAAGCTTTACCCTGCTCTTTACTAAGTATACAGTTGATCATAATACCATTACTGACCTCAACCTCTGACAATGTCAACAGAGAGCAGGTGCTCTATCACTGGCAAAGCACACTGCTCCTTAAGATAATGGCAGCTTGACACAACATGCTTTAAATTATACTCACACTTTTCATACGTATGTAAACTCTTACAGGTATTTGTCAGCTTACCGTAGAAAACATGAAAATAAAGAAGCTGCTCCTAACCAAAAGTTGTACATATTTAATAATGCAAAAATCAAGAAAATAATAAAGCTCCCGAGAGTAGAATTGGGTTCACTTTATTGCATGTATGCATCACAAGACAATCTCTCACTACAGGATAAGTTAAATGCAATAAGTCACTTGTTTGTGCTGGTACCTAAAAAAATAATGCATTAATATTTCAGATATGTTTGTGTTTTTTTTTTTTCCCAAACACAAAACTAAAAACAGATATAATTCTAGAATTGCGGAATTACAGTCAACATCAGTGTAACTAAAAGAACTTGGCAATGTATCTGTTCATGCCTTGCACAGCACTAAAGGTACCATCTGTGTGCTTAAATTGATAATAATGTCTCATTACCAAATGTTGCATGTCATGTAGGTATTAAGGCTTCAACACAGCATATGCATTGAAGCATAAAAAACAGAGACATTAATTCTGAATTACCTGAACTAGTATAATTAACATTTTAGCCAAGTGATAATGTAAGTACCATTTATTCACAAAACAGATACGGTCCACAGAGAGCAATGCCAGTTAGATAAAATAAACTCACCATATGCCAAGGTGGAGTGAATTTAGGAGTGAAGTTAAGCCTGGGAAGAAGGGAGTGGTGGGGAAAAGGTACTTTAAGATCTGGTTTTATTTCTCATTATCCTATTCTGATTTGATTGGTAATAAACTAATTTCCCCAAATCTAGTCTGTTTTGTCTGTGACAGAAATTAGTAAGTGATCTCTCCCTGTCTTTACCGATGAACCTCTCATTATACTTTCTCTGTCAGGGCCAGTTGAGGAGGGGAGCAAGAGAGCAGCTTTGGTGGCCACCTGACATCCAGCCAAGGTAAACCCACCACACAAGTAACAAAATTTATATAAGAAGATAGTTACTTTTCACTGGCTGCCATTTTCCTGATTAATACTTAAATGCCATCTCTATTAAGGCCTCCACTGTGGCTTTCAACACCTCTCATTCTAAATACTTTCTCATTTTAACAGCATCACAAACTGGGAGACTGCCTGGTCTCAGAACAAAATATTCAAGTTTATTAAATACTTGACTTTCAGTCAAGAATATTAAACACAGACAACTGCCACCAAATATCCTGGCACAAATTTAGTTTTAGTGAGAAAATTGGGTCTGAAATAATACATTCAGTTTGCTCTAAATTCAATCTCAGATAACCATGTTAGCCTCGCCTCTATTCTCATTCCTAATTTCCTTCATCCATTTATAAACTCTGGCCTCTGTTCTGCAAGAAAACCTCCTGTGGATTATTTTTAACTGTAATACCTGCCCTTGACTCTCTCTCTGTTAGATTTCCTGACTACATGGGTAGATGAATGCACCTAGAGCTCTGCTGCTAGTCCTTCTCAAGCCCAACCTTCGAACACCTTGTCAGAAGTATTAGTCTCTCTCAAAACTCATACAAATGAGCTCCATTCTTACTTCTTGTTCTAGCAAGAGTCCTGACTAATTCTATCAAGAAATCATTGTTAGTTTGAAGGTCGAAGAGAGAAGTATTGTATTAGTATAAATAATACCCACAGGAAAGAAAAGAGATATCAGATAATCCACCAAGAGTCAGATAGGAAATACTTCATCAATGATTTTCCTTCAGTATAATGTAAACCAAGATCATACTGAATGTTTTCTACATAGAGGTAGAAACCTTCTTGGACTAAAAATGTCTTCTAGTGATAGAATTCTAGTGATATTCTATTCTAGTGATAGAAGACATTTTTCCTTATATGTACTCTACACGGCTCAAGCAGTCACAAAATGCAGGATGAAAAACATCTTCAGAGTTCATGAGCAAACACAAGGAACTCCAAAAAGCCAGTCCAATACCCACCAAGTAAGACATAGTTATTTCATTTAAAAAAAGCACAAAAGAAAAATAGAAGTGGTAATAGAAAGACAAACCAAAGCTTTATAAACAAGGAATTTGATAAAATTCAGGGATTAAACTCAAGCACAGTTATGAAATCAGGGATAAACTCAAATATTTCTTTATTTTATCCCTTTTAAAGTGAGTACCATGTTAAAATGTGCAACTTACATCTTCAAGTTACTAATTTTTAGTTGTTTAATATCTTAAGACAGATTAGGATCCCTTAAATTACATTGCTAACAGTTACTGAAATAAATACTCCCATTGAAGTCAATAAAGCAAGTCAGCTAAACATATGCACATAGGTAACTATAACTCTTGTTCAACAGGCAATAAACTCTCACATTTTTGAGGCTGAAAAGGTAGTATAGCTCATACACTCAGGCAACAGGGATGAATTTGGTAAGATTCTGGCTAATAGAATTCACGTATATTGCCCAAGTCTCACAATGAATGGATAAGAAGCGGAGTTCTGACACATTCACTGTCCTAAATTTCACTGTTTCTCCAAGACATTAAGGAATCTAAATGGGAACCTGACACTTAAAAGTGGGAAGAAAAATGAACTAAAATTTTCAGAGGGCATCAACCACGCTGAACAAAAGGGATGTTTGTAAGTTTCTGTTTACCGTCACAAGGAGGGAACGGGAGGCATTTCAGCTGCTCGTTCTTACAATTCTCAACATATATTTCTTTTTTTCTTGAAATTTCATAACAAATAACCTACTCTAGAGAAAAAAATCTTAAGAGTGAAAAAGTGTCATAAAATGAAAAAAGAATATTTTCTCTGAAAACAGCTTAGGTTCCACCACAAAATATGTGTGCTCTTTGAAAAATCTGAACAGATACTAAGAATGAAGACTTGGATATTCAAGAAATACTCAAATGAGCTTAGCATTAGGTTGATTTCAGGTGTGCCAAGGTCTTACGCTTAAGGGCAATTCAAAAAAAAGAAAGCAAACCTGTGCTACAAGGTCACCACATACAACTGGGCAAAATATCCAAAATGTCTCTGTACAGTTTACTTTCTTTGAAGGTTTGGGATTCTGTCCCCACCACCTTTCTGGAATAGCTTCCTTGTATACTCAAGTTTATTGGCAGTAAAATAGAATTTGTAAATAGAATCATAGAATGGTTAGAGTTGGAAAGGACCTTAAGATCATCTAGTTCCAACACCCCTGCCATGGGAAGGGAAAGGGAGAGTAATTATAAAGCAAATATAATGTGAGACTTCGTCATTTTAAAAATTGATAGCTATTTCTAAGTAAAGCAGGAATCAAGGACCATAATTCACAAGCATAAAAATTCACATTACAGGGTGCTGTTTAACACCTGAAATCTATATTTACACAATCTTGAAATCCACCCAAAAAATCCAAAGGCAAATTCAACAGTATAATTAGAAAGCAACCACATCTCAATTCTTCAATGTTCTGAATAAAAGACGGACAAAATGGTACAATATAATTCCTGTGCATTGCCTCTGCTGTCATTCAAAATATCCCTATTTCAATATCCTTCTACCCCCTCCACCTTAATTGCAGCCTCAGATATTGAAAACCAGTGAAAAATATGTCGGTCATTGACATAAGCTGGAAAAAGGTAATGGACCATGTTCTTATCACAGCTGGATATTTGAAGTCAGCTTGCAAATTGAGGACTATAATGCCAAGACATGTTCAAAATGAATATTCAAGACATGCATTTACTAGCGATCTTTTTCAATCATGTAATTAATTTTAGAGTAAACACTAATAGAAAACTACACTTCCCTTTGTTAACTGCTAAATTTGGGGTTAAATGAAACCCATTATTGCCTTAATTTTCTGAATGTTGTCAGTGTTAAAAATAGGAAAAATAAATTATAGTGTCAGAATATCAGTATATTTTTCCCTAAAAATGTTCCATAAAGGAACTGATGAAGCAAGCAAACTCTGTAATACTAGTGATGATTAAATGGGATATTAGGAATCCCTATTAGAAAAATTAGACGAATTTCTATTAGAAAAAGCACCAAAGAGAATCACAAATTGCACATAAAATACAGTGATTTTGTATAACCTGGCATTTGATAGGTTTTGACACTGCAAACCAGATATCTGGCTATAGAAACAGGATATTTCTTACAAGCTATTCACAGAATCTTCATACGGGGCAAAGTTTTGACACAAACTAAGATTTTCAAAGTGTTTTGGTGTAAGCAAAATCCTCTAGACCATAATTTCAAATAACTGAATTTTATATTCACTGCATTTCTTGCTGCATACGACCTTGATGCTAATTCCATGCAAAGTGCCCAGTAAATACTTCGCTCTTTCCTTCCCCCCTCCACCTCCAAAACTGGATTAACATGCAGAGCTCGAGCTGCAAGCTCACTGCGCAAGGGACGCTGCCTGCAAGGGACGCTGCCTGCAAGGGACGCTGCCTGCAAGGGACGCTGTTCAGAGACAAAAATGACACTATGATAGCTGAGAATAACACTAAAAACCTGTAGACTTACTCTTGTAGAGGTAGTCAGCAGATTTGGAACAGATAACACTAATGCTAATGAGACATACAAAATCATTTCCATTTTCATGGAATGACAGACAACAAAGCAGGATTTTCCTCAGCATGACAGAGCCTTCTCTCTTTCACAATTTTTAAAGTGCTTATCAGCAATGAAAGCAACCCAAAGCATGCTTCTCCCAGCTGTTGTCTATATCTGAAGATAAAAACTGAAAGTTACAGTTGACTGATAAGCTAAATGAAAAGGCTCTTCTCACAAATACAAGAATTTTTACAGACATAGGCCTTCAGTACAGAATAACTTTTTATTTAAAAAAAATAAAAAAGGCAAATTCTACTATAGAAAAATTATGGGAACAATTTCAGAAAACCACTAACATACACTCCGGGAGATCACAGAAAAACACAAACTGCAAATGTAAAACTACTGGAAAAACACACTAATTCACAAAGACTGGAAAATGACATATGTGTTCCGGAATTTCCCCATTTTCTAATAACTACACGGCTTCTGGTCAAGATGAGATACTTCATTAACAGCACATCCTGTTGCATAAGTCATGTTGACTGTTTCACGAAATTTTTACTGTCCTCATGGACTACAACACTTGTAGACTGCCAGCACAAATCCAGCAAGGCAGTGTTAACAGATCCCTTAGGCCCCATTTAACACCTAAGCCCAACTTTGTCTTATCATGATGACATTGTTATAAACACCAATCCGATTATAAAAACCCAACGCCAGCATCGACATTAGTAGCCAATTTCTTTGTTGTGCTCGTTGATGGGAGATAAGCAAGCAGCCCTGGGTGTGCAGGGAGTCATCACTCCACCTAAGCCGCACACCGAGGGGTTAAACCAGCAGGTATTTATTACACACATACATGCATATTCAGTAGGTTTCCGAAAGAGCAGAGGGGATACTACAATTAGTTTAGGTACTCATTAGCACAAGTCTCCTCCCTTTTGGAGCTTTCGTGCTGCCCTCCGACAGTCCTGGGCAGCGGTCTTCGAGATGAAAGTCTTCCTCAGGATGCACTTTTCACCTTTAGCACGGCTGAATGCCCTAGTAGTCCAAATTAGCTGAAACAAAGATTTAGAGCAGTACGATTTCCTTACAAGAGATAAGCAACAGCATACGGGCAGATAAGGAGTGTTTGAAGCTTAGCAGATGCCCAGGAGGCACTGTTTTCAGGCTTGCTGATAAGTAGAAGGGCTACTAAATCTTATTACCACATCACAGACTTACAACACAAACATTGTTCTCTAAGTTAGGCTGAAAGTACCTTAACCCATGTTTTCCGAACACTTACTTTTCTTTCACCCAAAGAAGTAACTGATGGTGACTTTTTATTAATATTGCCTTAGCTATGTGGATATAATAACTGTGTCTCGTATAGCTACTTTCCGCCCCATATTAATGGTTTCTCGTTTCATGAATTTTCACACCGTATTTTGTAACAAACTATCACTTTTCTATTTCCTTTTTTAACATGAAGCATAATCTATTCTATCACAACATAAAGACAGTACTGATGGAGAAGAACATGCTGCGAGGCTCCCAACTTCCTCATCCCACTCAAAGCACATCCTTCTGGCCAGGGTAGAAGGCTGGGAAGGCAGCAATCATCTGCTCCCACATGCCCATAGGTAGCCTGGGGACTTTTCTAGACATATTCAAGGGGGTATGAAGTAAGAACCGAAATTTGGAGGCATCCTGCATGGAAACTGGTTTTAAACTGTGGCATGTGGATGTTAAGTTACAAAAATCCTGTATCCACATAGTGCAAATATGCCAAACAGACCAAGTCAGCTCACTGATTGCTCTCTAGCCTCTTAAGAGATCTAGATTTATAAGCAAAGGCAAAAAGCTCAGGTGAAACAATCTGCAAGATTCCTCATTCAGTCTGCTGACCTTAGATAAGCACTGTAGCTGCTCATGAAATGGCTCCTTACTTAGTAATCTGTGCCACTTAGTGATAAAGCGTCCTTTAAGAACCCAGAGAAGTTATTATCAGTAATGCAAAAGCATCTTAATGGGAAAAGGAATTTCTGTAATATAGTTTCATCATTACTGTACTGATTACTACATACTTCAGCTCAGCAGTAGCTGCTAAAGAGAGGGCTCTTTTCAAGGGCATAGAACAATCTCCCAATTAAAAATTGAGTTACATTCGACAACCAAGACAAGGGAAAGAAATGAGGAGGTGAACAAGAAAAGGGAAGAGAGAAATTCTGGTTATTCTATAAGCAGGTCTACCAGCCCAAAAAGAAATTAGGACAATGAGTGACCATTTTGAGTGGTCTAGTTGTGGTAAAAAAAAAAAAATCCTACATATCAACTGCTGTTTTCTTATACAGAGGAATCATTCTGAACTGATGTGATATCATATAGATATTCTTTAGAGTATACATGTATCGTTATGTGTATGCATACACACACAGATTTTCTGTTGAAATGGTATCAACTTCAATAATGATTTTCAATAAGTGGCAGACCTCCAAAGCAGTATTTTTGAAGATATCACCCACTGAGGACTTTCTACACTGTCCATTAAATTACACACCAGTGAACATAAACAAGAATCCATTTATTTTATCTGCAAGCAACCAGAGATCCTCCTACCAAATAACAAATTGAGAAGAATTAGGAATGCTTCTTTAAAATTCCTATAAAATAAAGAGATTTTTCTGAGCTTCTCACCTTCATTTCTTACTTTCATGTAGTATTAAGACTTATCGTTTCCCCTAAATTACAGTGCAACATTCCTATCTAAATGGAAAACTTAATTTATTCTGGAGAATTCCCATTTTTTCTCATGGTACTTAAAAGTCACAGAATTTTCCATAATCTAGGCTATTTAAAAAAATACTTGTAAATGTATTTCATTGACAAAACAATGCATTACTGGTGCAGAGATGAGTAGGCATAATTTCACTGGGTAACAGCAGTAAGTATACAAGCATGATGCCTGTACGCCAGCGATTTAGCTTTTAGAGTTTGGAAGTTAGCAAGTTCTCTGGGGTGACTGCATCCCTTGCTTGTTATTCATCTTCTCTGCTCTGCTGTAGCTACCTTTCTCAATGAGATACATGGTTCTGCAAAATGGAGAAATCTTAGGAGAAATAACTATGCAGCCTACACTTCTTCAGTGCCTAGCTTAATGAAGGCCAGATAGCTGAAGGGTAACACCAACAGTGTGACAAGCTAGGAAAAGAAAAGTTGAGTGCAGTGCTCTATATTGACTAAGAGGGCAATGCATCTTTTTCTATCTTGGCTAGATATTCATTTATTAGAACCACTCCAATACTGAAGACTGTAGGCCAAAAGAAGGACCCAATAATGAAGGTCCCTCCCTAGAGTGATTCACATTCCTCCTTCCTGAACGGTGTCTAATAGAAAATTTAGCACCACAGTCATGAAAAACATGCCTGAACAGGATCCCAGAGCTGTTCCAATTAATAATTAGAAAGATGCTATCAATTTGCACCTTTTGACTTTGGTCAATTTTACTGGAAAACAAAGTGATGCAACTGCCATCATCATCTCCTACAGGACTGGGAAAAATCAGGTTCATGACTTGTGGTCAGAGTACTTGTCCCCTTCAGGCCTTAAATACTTCTAAGAAAATTCTTATTTCTAGAAAGCAAAGAGGGAACAAAGAGTTCTAAACAAAACAGTTTGGCACTATTTAATTTTAACTGAATTTCAGTTTTTGACTGTTTAAATACACTATCTTATTTTGTCCTGGATACTTCCATGCTGACTACTCAATGAGTTAATTCACTGCTCTTCAGATAATGAAGATCATGTAAGAGGTCTGAAAACAGCAGTTTATTTTCTTTTAACATCTGTTACTTATTGTTGACAAGTATCCATCCAACTGTATTTTTCTCTTACTATATCAGCTGTCATCAACAGCTTATTTCATTATTTTCTAAGACTAAGAATATGCTATTGTCTTACTGTATACATAACTTGGTAATCTGGTGATGGAAAATTGCTTTCAAGAAAGCTACACAATAATCAGGAACAAAATACCAAATTAGACTAAAATCTTGGGAAGACGAATCAAAGCAAGAAATAGTTGCTAAATTGTACCCACACATTTCAGTCCAGAGAGGAATGTTTCAATATTCTGTAGCTTACCTCATCACTACTGGCTGCCTACTTAATAAAACCCCCAGAGAATATGAACAAATTTATGGTGGCATGATACAGAATACATTTCTATTTACTAACAAGATAGGAGACATTTAAAAATACTACATTATACTTTTATGAGAAACACTGAAAGAACAGTATGCTTGGGAACAGCATTCTGAGCCATCATTATATGTGGGTAAGTGTAATGCAACATCATTACCAACAATGTGCAGAAACTGTATTTAAATATCTGAGGATAATGTCATATACCTAAAGTGTACCTAGAACTTGTCTTGGACCTACTGGCCTTACCCTCTACCAAAAAATTAATCAGAAGTACTACAGTGAAATGATACAATTAAAACGAGGGAATTGTGACAGTGTGCAATCTGGTGAAAGGCATAGATGACACAGCCCTAAATGATGCATTACGTTTCACATACAAGTTCTGTTTACTTGTGGTATACAAGAAGATGTATAATGATCACAGCTGCTACCTTCTCAAAATGCACTTTTCTTACTATGCTTTCCATTACACAAGAAATACTGCTGCAATTCAGAATCTCAGAATCAGAAAACCAAATGTTGGAAGGGTAGCTGCAGTATGCAAAAAGTAGCACAAATTGCAGGAGTGTCTGAGGGGGGGAAACCAGACCCATACAGTGCTGTCTTTGCTGTTAGATTCTATTTGACATTTAACTAAGAAAATACTTTGCCTAATTTTCCATTTCAAGTTTGTTTGTCAAAATAAGCAAAATATATAAATTGGTGTTCTTACATTACAGAGAATCTTGATAAAATAGAATTGCTTCTAGCATGACCAAGTTAATTTTGGGGCACATCCAAACTGAAAAAAAAATGTTGACATTTAACATCCAACCAATTATGGTGCTTAAGTTACTGGTAATAGTAATCTAGTCCTTTTTAGAGGCATGAATGCTTTTCAAATTTACATAAAAACAATGTATGCAGACTGGAAAACTATCGCTCAGAATAAACACATCTCCTTGTTTTAGGCTGACATGTATACAGTAGTGTAAAATAAAAACAAAACTCAGAGCTTTGATTCTGTCCTTTGAAGATCTGAGTCTGTCCAAGCTGAAAAGGTCTCCAATCACTATGCACAATTAGGACAGCGGAATAGAGGCCACGTTTAACCCTCCAAAGAATATCTAAGCATGCCTGATTATTTTTTTTCTTTTGGTTATTCCCAGCAATGAAGGTCACTGCAAAACACGTAGAGCACATTTTACTGCTTGTTATTGCCTATACAAAATCACAGCTAGCAAGTATCAGCTAAAATATGCGGTATTTTTCTCAACTCATACACAGAATGCTTGAATAGATATAGCACCACATTATCAAGTAATCGTCACATATATTAATGGATAACATAGCAGCATCCAAATATTACTGCAGTTGAGGGAAACCACTCACCAATTTTAAAGTACTTTGAAGTGTTATTTTCATCACTGAAATATCTCTATTTATAAAAATCTATTCGTACAAGAAGAAAAAAATTAATTAGGCAAAGCTATGGAATCCAACTATTCTGGTAGAGTGAACATAGATGCACAACACAGCTAGCTTACTAATTAGGGAATCAATTCTAAAATTTTTATCAACCCAGCAGTTACTGACAGAGTAAATTCCACCACGAAGCCATGTCACTTATCAAAAACTAATCCACTTCAATATTTCCCACCAATTCTCACTAATTTTGCTGCAACTTGTACCTATCTAGAGGTTTTCAAAGGTGAGCAAATTCTGCAGTTTTCTCCTGGGGAACACTTTGGCATTTCCTTATGAAAGAGTTAACTAGATGCTTATGGATACTTAAAGTATCAGTAATAGATTTAATGCTACAAATGACACTGTTTTTCTCACAGTATAAACTTAGATAAGCTTCTTCTGATTTAAAAACAGGTGCAGAAGTTGAATTATGAAGCTATTTTATTCATAAAGGCAAGTCCTATGTACAATATCCACACTCTAGGCTTAGCTTCAAAATGTACAATCCCTTGAGACTGCATCCTACTCAGAGCTATAAATTTTTAACATATAATTAATTACAATATGAACCTGAAAACTTGTCTGCTCCAAGGGAGTCAGGTATTTTCATGCGATCATAAGACCACAGCAGTATATCACTCATTAGCTAAGCCATTACACCTAAAGTGCTCATGTTTAAGGCTTTTTAATTGCAAGTAAAATGCATTACTTCAAAACACAAGCAGCCTTCAAAAAAACAATTCACTCTGGAACTGGGGTTTGCTAAGAGCACCACTCAGTCATTTCTATCCAAATCAATACACAGAGATACAAAGACTGATTCATATTTAAGAATAAACAAGAGTTTTAAAAGAAAACTTTCAGCTTTGTCTTCTAGATACTCTAATGTTTTAGTACACCTCATGAAATTAATATTTTCACCTATAAACCAAAGCCATAAAATCCATTTCTAGAGAAGTATCTATCACCATTACTACTGCTAAGCTGTCAGATTGTTAAAATGCAGAAGAGATTCAAGTCTTCAAGCGATGAAGCTTCAACTGTAACACACACACAAGTACAGAACCTCTGACTTCTTCAGACAAGAACTGCTTTTGAAAACAAGAAAAAAAAAAATCCCTTTTAATTTCCCTAAGTCAATACAGGCACCTACAGTTACCCCATTTTCATTTTCAGTAAGACAAATATTCCATCACAAACTTCAATTCACATACTAACATTCAAATACAATTACTTTCTTTCATTCCAGTAGAACTTCAACATGCACTATTCATGACTGGAGTAACAGCAAGCAAAAGTGAGGAAGTGTTTGCAACTTCACAAAGCTTTGCTAAAATACATGATTGCAGTTTTGTAGAGTATGTCCTGCCACAATAAAGCCATTGACTTCAAACTCATAGGCATTTTACTTATTGTTACTCCTCCAAAGCTTTAGAGGAGAAAGGATAAGAAAACTTGTGATCTTGTAGCCCCAGGATTCCCCTGCTTTGTTTCATGTCCTAAGAAGGGATTACAAATTGTACAGTGCAGAAATACAATTTCACAGCCACCTTATGAGCAGAGAGCTGACCCTGTGTTGGAGTGTCTGGCACACCAAATGCTGCTTGTCAGTTGAGGAAATGCCTCCTCCTGACACATGTGAGCTCACGAATCTGCTACTTGCCCAGGGAACTGAAGTACTTCTGTTCTCAGTGACCTCCCTAACAGTTTAATAGACAGCAAGAATCAGCAGTACATATTATGGAAACAGTGAATGTACGATGAGTATGAAAAGTCACCCAAATCATGCAAGTTCATTGACAGCTGATGAAGTTACCTATCAGCTCATATCCTACAAGATTTAGTTCCCAGTAGAACAGTTGAGCTTCCACTACTTGCCAAAATAGAAAGTGCATTATGATGAAAACATCAGCTTGGAGCTTCCAATACCAGCTTTCTTCCCATGAAGAATGAGAAAAAAGTGTAAAAAAGAAGTAAGTTACCAACTACGTGAAAAATAGCTGGGAGTACCTGGACCTCTAACACCCTGATTTGTCCTTTACATGTGCCAGGGACTTATTTTTACATTATTAATAGGACAGGCCATATACCTCAAACACAAACTCTTCAAAATGTCATACTGGAAACAAAAGTCTGACACATAGCGGTATAAAATGGTCACACTCACTTCCATTTTTAGTAATTTGAAGAATATTTAAATAAGATTGTGCATTTAGACTTTTTCTCCCACAATCAGCAAAAACGTGGTTTACACATTTGGTAGAAGACTCTGATGATATCTTCTAGAAACTAAATCCTCTCCACATGACTTGTACCTTCTGGCATGCACTTGAGCACATATATTTGTTCCTTTTCCCTGACTTATAAACAAAATTAAAAGTGCAAACATTCATTTTACAAAAATACATAAATTCTGCACTCCTAAGATCCCAAACAGAAACACTGAAATATCTACATGTAAAATTTGTTCTTTATTGGAGAGGTAAGTTTTAAGTAATAATGTTAAAAGTTTGACACTTCTATAAATGCAAATTCAGAAGTATTTTATGGCTTTAGTAGTATTTCACAAAGTCTTATATGAAAGAAAACATGACTGCTCATGCCCCATCCCTGCAAGTGTTCAAGGCCTGGCTGGATGAGGCTTTGAGCAAGCCTGATCTAATAGAAGGTGTCCCTGCCCATGGTGGGGGGGTACAACTAGATGATCTTTAAGGTCCCTTCCAACCCAAACCATTATACAATTCTATCCCTTTATACTAAGTGATGGAGTGTGGAATTAAAACTAATATTTCTGAACACAGAATATATCTATCCAAAAAGACTGCATTGATCTTGCAACTTAAGGCTGATATATAGGCCAATTAAGCCTTTTCCAGCATCACCAGCTTGAGCTAAAGATACTCTTTTTGTAGGCAAAATAAGCATTTTCAAAGTAAAATTTTACAAAGTACCCTAGCTACAAAATAACACATCTACTTTTGTTACATGCATAACCATATTCTTCAGAAATGCATTTATATTGATAAATGTTAAATGAAGGATACCGATGCATCCTTGACAATTTATCACTTTTCTTACCATTAGAAAATAGCTGCTGGACAGGAGCCCATAAGTACAGACATCTCTTTAAATATTTCCAGTATCCTCAGCCCATAAATCTATAGTTTTAACTCAGTCATCATGATCAATTTGCCCAAAGGTTACCTGCTAACACATTTGTATTCTGTTACCTCTATACTTACATAAAAGAAAAACACAGTTCTAATAAGCTTACAATCCATGGTACTTAACCCTTCACTGGAAACGCTCCATTCACTGAAAATCAGCTGTATCAAAGCCTCAAAATCATCTGTTAATCTTCACCCTGTTTTTACTGGAACAGAACAAAGCACATGCAAGACAACCTAGCATGGTCTTTATCTTTGTTCAAAGAACACATCAAGATCATTTAGATTATTAAAAGGTAGCATGTCATACTTCACTAACATGCATGATCTTTGTGCAACTGCTCTTTTAAGTTCTCTTTCTTTCTGTTAGTCTTTCAAGTTGTTGCTTTTATTCTGATACTCTTTAAAGCAGCCTCATTCCCTAACACAGAGACAAGGGGGACTAGATCATTCCCTGCAGAGTCCCTGTGTGGACACTAACTCAAATAGCCAGGGCTCAGTACCCCTACCTTCCTTTCTGTGCAACACTTTAGAAGTCTATCCAATCCATGCTTTAGCTCCAGGATTCTATTTCTCCCACTACTTCTGTCTGAAATTCATTTCCTACAGTGTGCTTAATGCTGTATCCTTCCTACTTCATACTTCCTTATTTCAAAGAATTACTGTTACAAAAATGAAACTTTTACCCATCTAATTATTTGCTTAGTCCTCAAGATAAAGCCCTTACATGACTCCAGAATTTGCACTGACCAGTACATAAAGACGTACACACAACTTCATGCAATACCTCTGCCCTAGCAGTTTGAGTAAAAGGAATACTGAAGTTCTGCATTTGGGCTTCCATACATATATTTAAAATAATTGTTATAAATTATGAGGCTAAGAAATATGTGATATTTGAATTAACAGTAACATGGCTGCAAGGGTTTCTAAACATCCCCTTGTTATCCATGTGTCACACAATCATGCTAAAAACACTTTCCATGGTATGAATCCCACCAGCTGGAGAGTTCACATGAGCATACCTGTAAAAACAAGTATCTCATGCTTTCTTTTGCTTTATGTCATTTCTTTTTGCTCAGTAAGATGATGCCTGCCTTGGTTTCATTCACAGATCATCTGCTCAAGGAAGTCAGTGAACCAACGGAACATTGTGGGGTGTTTGTGCTACTAATGTACCAAATAGAAGCTTAGCATTAGCATTTTCAGATACACATGGAACACCGCACGGAAGCTTACTGTATCTGAGACATCTAACATTAACTCTCCCAAATTTCCTTTCCTGCTGCTGTTTACCTAAATGTCACTGCTTTTGCTGCATCACTATGGGAACAGTGGCTGTTCCTTCTGTTCCTGTATTGCCACTACCAATCACTTTTTCCTCTCCAAAATTTGCTGCCAAAACATTCTACGTTCTTGAACTTAAAATATAGCCCTTGACAACACGATTCACCAGAAAGTGTTCACCAGAAAGGCAGCCAAACCATTTCCAAAAAAAGGCAAAATAGGAAACTATTTAAAGAGAATCCCCCAGATCTCATTTCACTGTTCATATGAAACCTATTTACCATATTTGTATGTTTCACAAACTCAAACTTCTTTTTTCCCCATTTGATATCCTTTTAGAGCAGGAAACTATTTTATAGATGGGAAACCAAAACACTAAAAAGATAAACAGCCCATCTGAGGTCACAAGATGATAGGTACAAAGTCAAATAGTCAATGCTCATTTCTGAAGTCCTTGACCAACATCTTACCTACTTCCTCTCACCCTTTTTGCTGTAGCACCAAGTTTTATTTCCTTCAACTGCATAGTTCAGTGATCATCCTAGAAGAGACAGGCAGTTCTGTAAACACAAAAATTAATAAAGCCTCATCCCTACAGCCTGGCATTGGTTGATAAGTTTTGGTACTAGTGGGCTCCTGCTGCAGCCTGCCTTTGAGGGAGGAACACAAACTTTCCCTTCCTATTCTTGAAAATCACATAAAAATAACTGCAGTCTTTGTTTCTGCTGTATTTGGTTAAAATGAGATGCTCTCAGGACTCAGAGCTACATTACAACTTGCAGCCCATGTATTTTTCATCCACACCACTGAAAGCTCTCAGCCACACAGTGCTCAGGGAAAACACAGATATGAGAAGCAGCTGATAATCTTTTACTACAAGACACAAAGTCCTTTAAAGAAGTCACAAATCTAGCCTATGCTGACAGATTAGGTCTCTGTATGCTCAGTCCACCTGTGCCCAATCTGCATTAATTATGGGTGTTAAGCTCTCAAAGCCTTCAGGAAGTTTCAGAGTTCAGGGTAAGGTCTTCTTACTATACTAAGAATACAGATGGCATGTATGATCTTAAGATGGGCTTACTCAACACACCCATGACAATGAAAACATAAAACTGTATCATTAGCTGGTGAAATATCATGGCCTTTGCTGACATCATGTTTTAGGGAATTTCAGTTAAATGTGATAGCTTCATTATATTTAACACAAAATGTAAAAATTTAAGTACCATCCAACTTGGTACTAGAATGTAGAGAAATTTTCTGTTGCCAGTAGAAGAGACTTTGTACCTGGAACTATCCATCTTTGCTCCAGCAGTCAATCAGAGCACAACTCTACTAAGCACCATTCAGTACCATGAGATTTTTAGATAGAGCTGGGTTCTTTTTATCACTGATTTTTTTCATTTAGTTTTTGTGAAGTCAGGGGTGTTAAGAGATTGGGAGACCTTATCTTAATAAATGTACAAGATCTACAGAATTTTGTAGGTGATTTTCTTTCATTTTTTCCCTTCGCTATAGCAAGAAATCAATTATTGATTTCTTCAGAGCGACCTGAACTTTGACTCAGCAAGTCTTTTTGGGATGAAGATAAGCATATATTTACTTAAATACCATTTCATGATGAATAACTGACTTACACCACACATCATTATTATATGTTTTAAAGGACTCTGGATGGGTATATGAAAAAAATGACATCATAATAACTCTATCAGAGTGAAAAATTACATTAACAAAATGTCTGATAAACATAATAGAGCTTTGGGGTATTTGCTTGGAAGGACTGCATTTTTCTGATTAGCTAGGTGGTGTCAGATGTGATCTTGCTGGAGGCTGCAGCCACCCTCAGCCAACCCAGGAAAGTATGATAATTCAACTACTGAACCTTACAAGGAACACTTCCCATGCTTATGTTCTTACATGGTAAAGAGCTTTACAGCCTTTATACCATACAAATGTAACTGACTCAGTATGCTCCTTTATGCCACTGGATTATCTGCAAAACTTTATATTACTATCAAGCACTACAGTATTATTCTACAATAATACTCCCTAATAACAGTGAAAAGGCAAATTACATATTTTGGTCAGCTGCGTCGATTTTACTGAAAACGTTATTTTCATGGTTAAATTTAAAGCATGAATCACAAATATTTAAAGTTTGGTTTCAAATGCTGAAGTCAAGAACCTAGGTTTCTGAGAATCACCACACTGCTTAATCAAGGCATTCTTCAAGAGTGGAACACTAAAAGCACTTGTCATAAAAAATGACTAGCTAAAAACAGGAACAACAGTAAAGTGTTAATCGGTGCTACCACAGGAATTACATACAAGCAAGAACTAAGCACGTGCTTTCAATCTCCTCTGAAAGGGGAGGAGAGGATAAGAGTCTATTTGCAATTCATTAGATGAAAACATTATTGCAGAGGATTACACAATAACAAAAACTCTAACATTGAAAAGCAAATCCATCCTGACTAATATTATCCCACTATCACTATATATTAATTTACCCTTTCTTCATGGCCCTGTCCAGCCAGATGGCTCACCTAAAGAAAGGGTTTTGGTGCATCACAGGATAAACAAATCTGAGTTGCTGCAAAACGATAAACCAACTCACACACTCAATGAACCATCACTGCAAACAGCTTGTCATTAAAACTCACCAGATTAGAAAATACATTTAGTTGCTCTTAACAGCTACATGAGTCTTTTGAAGTACCCAGGAACCAGCTTTCTGAAAGCATTCTAAACTTCCCCATTTCTGCTCAAATTATGCAAGCCTTGACCAGAACTTTCAAAAACCACAGATTCCAACTCTGTGGTATTTCAAGACACAGCACTCACACACAGAGACCATATTAAAGAACACCAAACAAAACCACCAGTTCTTATATGAAACATCTTTTTAAAAGAAAGTAAACCCCCATATTCTGCATAACCTAGAGTTTTAAAATGGGTTTTATAAAGCAATTCCAAGCAGTATGTATGGCAATCCTCTTGGTGTGGCATTGATACACAGCAACATGTAAAGATTCTCAATGTTTTGTGTTCATTTTTGAGTAAAAACTTCAGAAACTGTTTTCAGGGTTTCCTTTAGCATAGCAGCTATTGTCAAGGAGTAAAACCATAGATCATTATTTTGTTAAGTTCACATGCTCAATACTGGAGTAAATTAGTCATGCACATGGGTTGACATACAATCTAAATTGCTTTTTTAGCTTAGGCTTGTTCATGGGGTTTTTTTCAGGGCATTTAAAAATCAACTTTTATTGTCTTCCAATAGTTTGGATGAAAAGCACAAACTCTTCCCACTCACCTTAAATGCTCACTTTAGATTTGAATTACAATTTTCATGTCAAACCTAACTATTTTCCCACTGACCATTCACCTAGCATAGCAGCTATTAAGATTATTTTGTGTATTTGGAAGTACACATATTTACTCTTCCTGTGACCAGTCCATGCTTCACGGTTTTCCAGGCGTACCTTTATCAATATTCCATCTGGGGAGACTGACTTTAGGCTACAATAGAAAAAGAACTTACACTGTCTCTCCCCAGGCAGGCTGCCAATAATGCACTACCAGCAAATCTTTTTAAGGACAGTTAGCAGCCCTTAGTAGGAATTCCCCACAGGAACAAGCTTGCAACTTTGAACATGGAAAAAACATTTCCTTTCAAATGGAAATTATTAAGTACACCTTTTAGCAAGGCCTTCTGGTCTGGATAACCAAGAAGCTATCTCTTGCATCTAAAAATAGGAAAAACATTTTTGCAGTGTCATTAACTGAAACCTGTGAAACCAAGATATGGACCTTTCCATACCCCTGCACTCCAAACAGCCATTTTTAGCTGTGCTGGAGTAGCTAGATCCCAAGTTGAATTGGGGCACACAAATATAAAATGAAGAACAGGGACTACTATAAGTTAGTCCCAAAATTCTACAAATCCAAATGGCCTTTCTATCAATTGGAAATTGTCAGTCATCTTGGTCATATCTTACTTTCAGGAACATCCCTTTTTCTACTCCAGTGTGAAATGAAATTTCTGTTTCATTCACCACTAGAGATGGACTTGACACACGCAATTACGTTGACCAAGAAAATCCAAGAACTATTTCAAGCTGCTGTTATATTGCACGGCAGACAGAACAGGCCTTGGAATTGGCTGTGGGACAAAGTGAGTGTAAACTACCAACTCAGAATTTTCACAAAGGAGAAATGATTTTGTAAATACATGATCTGCACTGGTAAGTAAAGTCAATCCCTAATAATCAGCCAATGCATACTACTGGAAATAGTACATTTTTGTAGTTTCATACAGCAATATGAAAAAACGTAAATATTAAGATGTGCAGAGTACAGCATTAGAATATTTTTTAACAGAAATGTCATCTATTAAGGAATTCTTGCAGCTGTGCAAAAATTACTTACTGGTGCATGCTGTCTCACCTAATGACCAAGCAGCTTTACTATTAGTTTTCAGAAAGGTAAGTCAGGCTGCTCCAGTGGTTGAATAGTTACTTCATGGGTTTTCTGAATGATAATATCAGCATCAGGGTAACTGATGTACATTAGAAGCAGTACCAAAAAAATTACTGAAACTATCCCTGAGAGCATTTACATATGAGTATGAATAAAAAAACTGATGGCTAAAGGATTTAAGCTTGCTCACTTTTATGCCTGTGTAAAAGAAAAAGGACAATTACTAACATTTGGATTTTTTCTTGCAGGCCTTCCTGAATCACAGAATCATAGAATAGTTAGGGTGGGAAAGGACCTTAAGATCATCTAATTCCAACTCCCCTGACATGGGCAGGAACAACCTCCCACTAAACCATGCCAACCAAGGCTCTGTCCACCATGGCCTTAAACATCTCCAGGGATGGAGTGTTCACAACTTCCCTGGGCAATCCATTCCAGTGCCTCACCACCCTGACAGGAAAGAATTTCTCCCTCATATCCAATCTAAACTTTCCCTGTTTAAGTTTGAACCCATTACCCCTTGTCCTATCACTACAGTCCCTCATGA
>JASSUY010021015.1:0-17098 GCA_032466535.1 Forpus xanthops | reverse complement strand
CTACAAAATGAAATAAAGTGGTATCGATAACTGTTACGAAGCATATAGAAACAGTTATCAAAATCAATAAGAACGTTTTTCTGAATTATTCTTCCTACTGCACCTAAATCAATAAATAAATTCTTCTAATTTTGTGCTTTGTACATCAAAAGAAATGAATGCTTAAATGCTTATGTATATGGCATATACATACACACACAATAAGACATCACTATACTACCATCTGGTGGTCAGTGGAGTAATCACAGAAATGTGCGATGTGTCTGAAGCTCTACTACAGGTTCTCAAGTGTTGATTAAAAAAATATTCTGACATTCCAATCAGTATCAACAATAAAAAAAGACAGAGAAACAGTTTAAATTCCTGTGCACATCAGGTCCAAACAAGATGCGTGCGGGGGAAGGGGTGGGGGAAAAGAAGGGAAACAAAACAGGAGGTGTCAATACCTGGTTAATTCACGCAGTCTATTAACTTCTGCATCACGCTGACGTAACGTTATACCCAGAATCTTATTTTCTTTCTCTGAAGCTTCTATCTTAAACTGAAAGCTCTTCACGCTTGCTAGTGCCTCTTCCAGTTCTAAAATGCCAAGAAGAATTTTCCTTATTATTTAAGTTTTAAAACACTAAATGAAGAATAATCGAATTCAAAACACGTACCAATCTTGAGCCTGGTAGAATGAATGTCATAATGTTGTTTGTTTTCAAGCAATTCTACTTCTTTATCTTGAATATTTTTTGCAAGACGTTTATTTTCCTCTTTCTGACTTTCTATTATTTTAAATAGCTCTTCATTTTTAGCTTGTAGTGACTCCAGGCCTTTCAGTGATGCTTTCAGTTGACTCTGGAGCATCATATTCAAAGACTGCAAAGAAACTACTACCAAAAATAAAACAAAGTTTTTTTTGTGTGGTACAGTTTGAATTTCTGAATCTAAGTTTCAAAATAATTTTGGTAATATGAATTTTGCTTATAGACAGAAGGGGGTTTTGAGGCAGCAGGATAAAAGTAAAACTTTCCCCTTGACTATCTGTCATGTTCATCTCTTAAGAGGAACAAAAGGAAAGATAATCTGCTCAGCAGCTGAAGAGCTGAGTCTCACTATGTGGAGTCAAGAGGCACAACAATACATCCAAGTGCAGTCACCTTATCAGAACCACAGTACTTCATTCAGTTACCACTAAAGGCCACAATACATGCTGTTAATCTTTATTTTTATGTATATAATCTAAACAAAGCTTTAACAAAAATGCCCCTAACAAGAATCATCTTCTATTAGTACCTTACATTCATAGTTGCAGCTCCTCCCAGGTGTCTTCTCACTTCTTTCTCGTTCCTCAAGTTGCTGGTTTAATATTCTCAGTCTCCTATATAGGAATTGTAAAACAGTACAAATTTAGACAGTTCAGAGTAAGTTCAAAACTGTTGCATTTTAAATCCATTTGGTAAGAAGTTACTATTAAGAATTAAATGTCACAATGTTTCAGAAATATAAAAAAGTTTTATTAATACAGTTTTCTTACATTCCTACATTTCTTCAACAAAAATGACCCTTTAAAAGTTCTGGTAAATGTCTTTCTGTTTTGAAAGAAAATGCTACCCAGTTGTGTATTTGAAAGCTTCTCTGAGAGACATTTTTGCCTTTGAGAATCCACTACAAAAAGAACATAAGCAGGCTAACTGTCCTGCTACTGCAGTTTTCAGAGAGAATGATATACTGATCCCACCCAGACAAAGGCCCAATAATGATGTAACTGATGCTACAAAAAAAAAAAAAACAAACAGTATTAACCAAAGTCTTGGTATGTGTGAATTATTTAAACAATTCAAACATACCAATACACTAATATATACTGCACAGACAACAATGAAAGCGCTGTAACACACATAACAATAAAATTCAATTTAGAAGACCAGTTACAGACACTTCAGGTGCGTTTGCAGTGAATACAGAATCCTTGACAAGTTACCAACCTACGCAGCTGTGCATTTTCACTCCTGAGAGGCTGTAAAGCTAGTGCTATTTCAGCTTGCACATTTGTACTTCCCACTACAGCTGGGAGCAATGATACACAGTCTTCAATTTCACTCATCAACCTTAACATTTCCAAATCATCTGCAAGAGGGAGAGGAAATAAAAGACATATAAACCTGTAATATGACAGTAATATTTTATAAGAGACTAAGCAGTCTACAAAGTGATATAGTAGTAACAACTTTTTTTCCATGAATACCTCCTCTTTATTGAACTATATTTGTTTATGTACAATCGTTAGGCTTGACTATGAAAACTATCCTTTAGGTTCTGGATGAATCACGGCTCACCGTCTCTCTGATCAACCTGGTGAGACAGCTGTGGCCATCTGTCTACATTGCTGCCTTTCTCAGGCGAAAACAGCGTATATGAAATGAAAACATTCTTTATCCTAGATGTTGCAAAAATATTAAAATACTACAAAAATAATTTCATACTTATCCAGAGTGAAATACAAAGCTATAGCAGTTGTGGAAAATCACTGTTAAGATGTCACATATCAGACACGTATCATTTCCAAAAACTGAAGGGTTCATTCAACACAGCTTGTGTTATTTGTATGTAATCAATCTACTACATATGAAAGTGTCCTCACCTTGATCTGTTATCAGCGCTCTGAGCTCTCCCAGGAGATATTTTACAGTCTTAACTTGATGGGCTATTTCTTCTGGACTTTCTCCTCTACATTTTAGAACTTCATTCACAGAACTTGTTTTGCAGCTTGCATCTCGTACTGGGGCTACATCAAGTACATTCAACTCATCTTCTTTGTTGACCATGTCCTCACAGTGTTCTTCAGAAGTATCCTCCTCCTCGTTACTTAGAGCATTATGTTTTGCTGAACAATGACAAGGGCACTTCTGTTCAGTCCTGCCATTCATCACTTCATGTGATTCTAACAGGGCCAGGTGAGCTTGTATGCATCGTATCAAATCTACTTCTTTCATCTGTTGTTTGTGATTTGGGATCATCTCTCCACCAGAAGATGATGGGATCAGTGTAGGTACTGTAGAGTTACTTGATACACCTGATGCTATACAAGGGATCACACTAGGATGAGCAGTAGCAGATTGTATTTGCACAGCGGTAGCAGAAGCAGCAGAAACTACTGGGCAAACCACAGGTCCTCCCATCTTAGAAACACATTTATTGCCACTGTCTGCAGGAACATCCTATGTAAAGAATATGTCTATTAAAAAAATTAACATGATTCTTTTTTAAAACTCAAAAATGAATACCAAGCAAAGCACTACCTTTGACTCCACACAGTCTTAATCTCAATTCTTTGCAAATTATACGAGCACCTACAACTCATTCATTGTATAATTTCCCAGTATATTAAGGAGTAATTAAATTGCAAATCCAGTTTAATAGCCTTTATCTTAAATATTATTGGCAACACTAAAGCACAATTATTTTACAGCTGTTCTGTAAAGACAAAACCTCAACAGTGTTTTGTTGATTTTTTTTTCCCATTATGAACATTCATTTTTTTGAATCAAAGCAGAACAGGGAAGAAATAAAAGACAACACTATTACCTTTCAATATTTTAATCAGGTGAACTTCTTAAAAGTCAAGAACAGCACTACCTATGCATGGACTGCCTGCAGATGGAAGGCAAGTCTACAGTCTTATAGTTTCAAGGTGCAAGCCCTTTACCACATTTCCCAAGGCAGTAGCTGGTACTCTCCATTAGTTCTATGCTATACCCTGAAACGTACAAGTATTTTAAAGTAATACTTTAAGATATTACAGTGTCTGAAGAAATTATCAACTTGATTATTTGCAGGGAAAAACTACATATGAAACATGATTTCTTTTATCAGGATTTGGTTACTAATACTAAATGTGCATTACTGAGAATATAACTATTAACAGTAATGAATATTTCCTGCACTTTCCATATTTGCTGTCCATTACAGAATTCACCACAAAGAAACAATAAGCCACTTGAAATGCCTCTACTTTAATTTCTTGGAGTCTATATAAAATGACTTTAAATAGCAGCATATTCTTTCATTACTTACTCAGTTCATCACTAGAGATTGAAATATGAAAATATTTTCTTTAAGGAAAATTATTCCATATACCCAAGAAATCCCATGCACTTAATTGCACGCATAAATAAATAGGCAGTGCTAATTTTAAATGCTTATTAATAGTCAGAATCAAGCTTCTACTTACTGACTGAGTAGATAAGGGATGAGCTGAATGCTGAAGGGTCAGAAGTGATGGGCAAGTAGGTAATTGATAATTAAAAACTGTAGCATTTTGACACCCTAAAAGAAAATGACACTCATCTATTAGGGCAATCTTGGGCAAAATTTATAAAGTAAAATAGAGGCTCTGCATTCATAGTTCTACTAACCGTGATTTGAGGTAGGAAAAGGAGTTACAGGAGGAGTTTTGTTACTGTTGTGTGGTGGTTGGCCAGTTATCAGAGACATCTGAGTCTGCACCTGCTCATACAGTTTCTGATGCATCACAGCAGAGCGCTGACTGCAAGGTGAGTGAACTGGCTGAACCATCAGGTTCCTTGCTGCATTGGGAAGTTCTCTCCCAGTAGGTGTGGTGGATGAGGCAACTTTTCTATTTGATATTGGCACTATAGAGAAAGAACAAAAAACGCAGCTGAAGTTGTACATCTTCTTGACCTATATAAACCCACTGTGTTGGCAAGCAGACTCAAGCTCTGAAAAAGGAAAGCAAAAGACTCTACAGCCTAAGATTCCAATCAGATTTTTACTCACCAGCAAATTAATCCATCATTTCTTACTTCCAGACAGAACAACTTAAAGCAGTTGGACAGATGGCTGTCTTTGAAAGAAGCACAGACTTAATCCTACAAAAGGCTGCTTCTAAAACATAATTTTAAAAATCTCTGTTTAGCTGCATCCTAGCTTTTAAACAACCTGGAACGGCCCATGCCAAAGCACTTTCCAAAGGTAATTTTTTTTTTATGTTGGCTACAATTAAAGCTATTTTTACAATGATGGAAAGATATCAGCTATGTATTCACCTTCCACAATTCACAAAATAGACATTCTGCTATACATGCAGCTGACAGGCCCCTCCTGTCTACCAGAATAGAAATTACATAAAAGAAATGGGGTGGAGAGATGGAGAAATGCTGAGAAAAACTGAAATATTTCAACTGAGAGCAATTTGACCTGAAGCACTGCATCTACCTTTCTATTTAACACTCTGACCACTAAACCATTTGAGTTCTTACTATTTATTGCAACACTTCCCTGCTTCCAGAAACCAATCTTTGAGAAAAGCCTGCTGGACACCTAACTCCAGGACAGTTTATAACCGTGTATCCCAAACAGAGACTAAGCTTCACTGTCCAAAAGAAAAAGGACATGGGTATTATCATTCTTCTCTATGCTTCTACGAGCTAAACTTGATGATCCTGGTGATTGTAAACACACTCAACTTTCCTCCCTATACATGAAGATCAAGCATTTGTGAAATTTAGTACCTATTTAAACATTTACGGTTTCTACAAGGCAATGAGTAATATTACATCCGTTTGTAGATCCAGCCATGGATCATCCTATAACAAATGACAATTACCTGAAGCCTTGTTCTTGAGATACAAGTTGAGAAGTCTCTCAATGTTGTTTGAGAAAAAAGCAAGCCCAAGAAAACCGACTTACCAATGTCTTTTCGGATGTGGGTGGAAGTAATGGCTTTTTTCAACCCTTTCTTCTTGGAAGTATTTCCCTTAATTAGCAAAGGCTTGGAAGTAACTTTCGTGGAAGTTCTCTTCCCAGCTTGTTTATGCATAGTCTCCTTTCCTAGTATTAGTTGAAAGAAAACTAGTCAACAAATCAAAACAGTCTGACAAAAAAATAAAAACGTGACAAATTTTCAATAGGTACAACCTGTAGCCTCACTTCGTAAGATATTCTTCAGTAAGGCTGCACAATGATCCAGTCCATTATGAATAGTATCAACCTGCACAAAGAATATTGCAGTCATAAAAGAAGTACCATTATTTTTTTCTGGTAAACTAAGACACTATCTTCGAGGGGAGTGCTCCCCACACTGCCACCTGAAAAAGAACAACTGATAACCAGCAAAAATGCATCATGTCCCATGGATTATTTTGTAATTACAAGCAAGTTAACAAACTCGTAAATTTTGCAAAACAACTGAATTGTGTTGCTGCGCGCATGACTACTTGCTGGATTTTTTGCTTTAATTGATTGCATGTGTTTTTATTCTAATTTTCATGTACAGTTTAACTATTATCTACAGCCTATTCCTATTTGGGAGATAACTGACTTCACACAACACAAAAACCAGCACTGCAGCACTTACTCCATACAACTCAATCTTCCCAGCATAAAACCTAAGAAATTTCTGCTAGCACCAGCCCCCTGCCTGTAAACAGTGTTTGAAAAATACACCCTGTGCCTTAATGAGATTTGTCAGAGCCAAACTCACTGCACGCAAAGCTAACTTGCTTGTATCTGCAAGATGCAGTGTAGAGATGCTCTTGCTTAACACTGCAGAAACTACTTCTAATAGAGATGCAGTAGCACCTAAATTAACCAGTTTTCTTTCTATTATTCAAAGTACTCTGACTTCTCTTTAAATAAGAGATGATTGTATTAAAAAGTCATCTAATTACCTGATTGCCAAAGTCAGTGGAATTAAGAGAGTATGCAGAATCCACATCAGAATAACTTCCTTTTCTTAAGCCACACCTGAAAGTCAAATTCACTGTTTATATCACCTCCTTACTACGCAAAGTAAAAAAAAAACAAACAAAATAACTTATTCAATAATTCAAGCTAAAGCAAAGTAATTTTATCTAGAAACAAAACTTTCTCTTCCTGAACACTGCACTGCTGCAACAAACATTTAGCAGATATTAACAGCTTATGTCAAATGGGAATTCAGCCTTTATTCAACAGTCTTATGTACAGCTAATAAGCACAAATATTCAATCTTTTATAAATAAAACATGCAGAAAAATTCAACCCTGTGTTTCTACAGACAAAATTTCTGCTCAGTATGTCCTCTCACAGCCTGCTTAGAACCTGGCTGTACTGCCTTGCTGCTGAAAACACATTCTGATATATACAAAGAATTTCTGGCTGGTTTGAGCTATAAGTATAAGGCTCCCAAACACTCAAACATATGCTTCTTAGCACTCATGATAAAGTTCTTACTGTTTTCTTCCATTTGCTAATTTAGGTGATCCTGTTAGCCTTCCAGAAGACAGTACCTGTTGGTTATAGAAACATACTCTGATTTTCATAAAGTATTTTCACAGAATAATTGAAGACTACCACAACCCACCAATTCCAAGAACTTTTGCCAAGGCAAAGCAGTTAAAGACAACTTACTCCTCTCATACTAAGGAGTGAACCTACTGCTGGAGTTACGGACTGAATCTTGTAGCTTTCTTTTCACAAAACATATGCTTACAGCATGAAGATTTAGTAACTTCCACGGCATTCTACAGACATGCTAAATCACTTAAGTACAAGGCCAACGGCTGGCATACAAACATACATTCCAGACTGAAACCGAGCACGACAAACATACACCCGAACTTCAGGGAATTTAAGCATGAACTATGATCCCAGCACAAATCTCGGGCACACCAAGTCGGAAGAACCCCAGAGCAGCGAGCTCGCTGCAGCACACATAAAGCCGCTAAGTCCTGAGGAAAGGCTGCGGAGCTCAGCCCAGGAAAGCAAAGCCACTGCCGGAGGGCCCCACCGCCTCCTCAGCAGTCTTTACACTGATTGCGAGCCCCGCACTCGGCGGGGACACCTCTCACCCTGCTCCGAGCGAACCAGGAGTGTATCGAGGCCCAGCCCGCAGACTGACCCTAACCCCCCCACATGCACACACCTTACAGGACCGCGGCTCGTTCGCCATAACCCCAGCACCGACAGATGCAGAGGCGGGACCAGCGCTCTGCCCCCTCCCACGCAGACCAGTCCTGAACCGGCTGACGGACGGGACGGCCGTTACAGAGGGGCGGGACTAACACCCCCCTGCCCGGTCCTGCCCGGTCCCGCTCGGCGGCTCCTCCCTGCGCGCCGGCGGCGGCTGGCGCGGGAAGGGGAAGGAGCTGCGTTAAGGAGTGCGGTCGGGGATTGGCGAAGAATGAGCGTCGAGGAGCCAATCAGAGGAGAGAATGAGGAGTGGGCGGGGCTAAGGCGGGCTGTGGGGATGTCAGTCATTGCGGCGTGTGGAGTGTTGGGGGCAGTCGGGGCTTCTCACAGTATCGGAGGTTCAGCTAGGTTGGAGGAGACGTGTAAGGTCAAGTCCAGCCTTTACCCTAGGACCACTAAACTGTATCACTGACGGCCTCATCTACACAGTTTTTGATGATTCCACCACTGCCCTGGGCAGCCTGTTCCAATACCTGATTATGCTTTCTGTGAGGAAATTTTTCTTAATATCCAATCTAAACCTCCCCTGGTGCACACTGAGGCCATTTCCTCTCGTCCTATCACTTGATACTTGGGAGAGAGACCAACCCCACCTCACTACATGCTCCTTTCAGGTAGTTGTAGAGAGCAGTACGGTGCCCCCGGAGCCTTGTCTTTTCCAGACTCAACACCCAAAGGTCCCTCAGCTGTTCCTCTAGACCCTTCATCAGTTTCACAGACCTTTTCTTAACCTGCTTCAGCACCTCAGTGTCTCTCTCGTAGCGAGGGGCCCAGACCTAAACGCAGTATTCTAGGTACGGCCCCACAAGTGCCAGCTACAGGGGGATTAAGGAATCCGCTTTACTACCTTGTCCCCACTGAGCAGCCCCTCCCCTGCCCCTGAACTTCATAAGGGAAAAAGTCACCTCCCACAGCTATGTCTTCCCCTCCCAGTTCTGTCCTCCCAAGGCATGCTGTCTGGTGTGTTATGGATCTTTTGTGAACTGCAGGGCCTGTAAGGCAGAGATTCTGTGCATTCATAAAATAAAATACATGGAAGTGAGCTGTGCAGGTGGGTGGGCTGCCCTGAAGGAAAAGTGGGGCATCACAGGGGATACTGCTGATAAAACTACCTCAGGGCCTCTGCTTGCTTGTACAGTCCGTGTCTTGCAAGTCCTCAGGGGCACAAAAGCTAAAAGCCGGTTAGTAGCAAGTCAAAGGGAATTGCTAATACTTTGCGTATAGGCTAAACCTGGCAGTCTTTTATTCTCCATCCTGTCTTTCAGCTAGTGTTAAATGTTCTCTGGCAATCCCTCAAAACACCAGCGTACATGGATCATAAAGGGTAGTACCTCAGGTTTCACACACACAGAGTGGCATATTAGTATTCTGTGTACTTTCATTTATATTAGCTGAATAAATAGACCTTCTGAAAACATATCATTGAAAGCAATTACATTTATTCAGGCTGAAATCCTGGTTACATTACTATGTTATTAAGAGTGCTATAGCAGAAGTGCTTATAAATATTCAACATCTGTGCTCTTCCAATGTGTAAATTGTATTGTTATTGGGTGTTACTGTGTTAACATTTGCACTAAAATTATGCTCAACTCGAATCAAAACTATATTATGAAGATATTTATTTGGGAAAAAAAACCCAACCCAAACCAAAGCAACAACAACAAACAAAAAAAAAAAGCCTCAAACAAAAGAAGTGTCTTCTGGCAAGAATTTGGAGACTGCTTCATTTTTTCTCTTTGAAAAATTTTAAAGAAGAAGTTCACTATAATAGAAGAGCAGCTCAAATCTGCTCCTTAAAGAACATCTAATTCTTTAGAATAACCTTAAAGATCACTTACTTCCAACACCTCAGCCATGAGCAGGGACACCTTCCACTAGACCATATTGTTCAAGGCACTGTCTAGCCTGGTCTTGAACACTGCCAGGGATGGAGCATTCGCAGCTTCTGTGGGAAACCTGTTACAGTGCCTCACCACTCTCACAGTAAAGAACTTTATACGTTACCTAAATCTGACCTGTTTAGGTTTGAGCCCTTCCTGAAAGATGGAATATAAACTAGAAAAATGGAACAAGATGAAAAGAGCTCAGAAAGATGTGTGGCAACTACCAAACCAGTGTCAGAACCATTGACAGACTTTTTCCTGAAGGGCGTTTAGGGAAGTTTATGAGTAAATTGAACTCATAGATGTAAGTGAAATAGATGTAAGTGCAGTAATTTAAATAGTTAAGGAAGAATTATCCCAAGTTGTTTTAGCAACAAGTGACAAACATAAAAAACACAATCCCATCCTTTCATTTAACATATTTGAGGACACAATAGAGCAACAGTTCGTTTTTTCATCAAAAAGGAAAATTAATAGAGAAGACCATCAAGCTGCATTCTTGTCGACTGAACCATATTGAAACTATAAATGAAATAGCAAGATTGCCTTATAAGTAAATCAAGAAAATGCAACTTTATTATAACAAAATTGAATTTCATTTCATTCAATTTTGTTATAATAATTTCATCTTTTGTTTCTAGTTGACATACAGCTAACATTCCCCAAACATTTCCAGGGACATGTGTTTGTCTGTGTCCAAGGCCAGGTTTGCTCTGCTTTTGGGAAAGCAAACTGTGGCCATCTTCTAAGTTCCAACACTATTTGGTATAGAAATAATGCTAAAGGCAAAAGAAACCCAAAACAAACCAATCAATGAACCAACCAACCAAAAACCTGGCAAAAGCAACACAAATAGAAGTTTCATGATAAGCAGTATTGTACTGACTATATGAAGGGAAGTTCCTGTATTTTCATGATTTATCTCAAATTTTATGTTGTGCCATATCTAAAGTATTAGTTTATGTAAAGAAATAAGGATTACACTGTTGCTTGTGATGAAGAATAATAAATTATTTTTACAACTACCTTACAATGATGACCAAGTTGTGGAACGGAACAAAGTGTGAAGTGAGATCCGATACCTTAACACAAGTCATCATGAGTTGGACCATCTATGCAGAAAAAAAGCATTGCAAGCTGATTGAATATTAACTAACTGTGACAGAACATGCTCTCCCTACCAGAAAGTGGTTAAAAAAACGGACATAATTTAGACAATAAAGACAGGACCAGTACAATGCAGGACAGAAAACATGTGGAGGAAAAGACTCAAATCATTAATGAGGAAAAAACTGCCTGAATGATTACTTAAAACATACATGTAGTTGTATTTGCAGTCTTAGTGCTTGAGGATCTGTCCATGTTTCATGAAGCATCACTGAAAATAACAAAAAGCTTATTCTTACCCTAGATAATTTCCAGCTTAATTTAAAATACCAGGGTGATACAGCAAACTTTATACAAGACTGATATGCTTAATTATGACAAAGAAATAAATATACTTGGAACATAGCTTTTGAGGACCAAAGATTTCTGTGGCGATGATTCTCAAATGAAGTGAAAAAAAAAAACCCTTTTGTTTCAGGAAGGAGAGAAAACAAACAAAAGGAGGCTAATAAAAGCAAGAGAAGACATTAGTCAAACAATCCAGTTTCATCAGAAAATGGGGCTTTTTCGGTACCTACTGAGGAAAGCCAAGTCATGTTCTCATTCAGTGTAAGTTCTGGAAGTCTTCTGCTACCAGTACTAATAAGGTCTACTGTTTTAAGTAAGTACTAACCTAAGCATGATCGAGCAGTAGCACAGAATAATATTAAGCTTTCCTCTGACTGAGTTATAATCAAAGATTTGTGCTGTCTTAACAAGGGAGCATTTCACAAAATAAGGCTCTTTTTGTGAAACAAATAGGCCATGAATATCAGTGATAACTGACTATATTTATAGATGCCCAGACCCCCATAAATGTATAGTTAAGAAATAAAGCTACAACTTAGCTAATGAAAAGTAAATGAACAGCTTTTTTATCTACCCACCTATCCTCCAGTCTATGCATAACAAACAGAAAGAGGAGATGAATAGCACTGATTATGAACTTAAGAATACAACCTATGGAAACCAAGTGCTTTGTTTCTCAAAGACAAGCTAAAGGGATGTCTTGATCGTAGTAAAAATACTATTAGAGGAAGCAGAAATTTAGTAGAGAGCTTTTCAGTTTGATAGACAAATATATAATGAGATTAAGCTGGATACTATGGACCCTAGAACTCTGATGCAATTATAAAATATATTTGAAAATAATGTACAGAGTGCTCTACTAGCTTTTCAATATTTCAGTCATAGATAGGCTTTAGTTCATATGTATTGAAAGCTACAGCAAGGCTCACTTCATGGAAGACCTGTGTTCTGTGTGGTTCAGAAGGCTTGCCATCAAATTTTGATTTTGTGATGTATTTGGAATGAATCGGTGTATAAGCCATGAATCTCTTGTTCATAATACATAAATATAATGGGAAAAGTCAAAACCACTTAGCTTCGATTTGTCTATCCACATTTAAGAGAAGAATTTATGCAGAGCACATTAAATGCTCTTTACCTTGATAAGCTCTCACAAAGACAAGATTGTAAGGGTATTGAATTATGACTTGTAGGAAACATCACTAAGATTCAAGTTGTTTTGTCCTTTCTGAGCTAATGACAGTTTAAATAGCAATCCAGAGTTTTCAGAAATCTGGTGACATTACGCTGTGCAACATACTTGTGCCTGAGCCTTGATTTCCACAAGATGGCACCACATGAATGTAAAATAATAAGCACTGCCTTTAAACCAAGAAGTGAATCGTTACTTCCGCAAGGTAAATAGATGGGTACATTTGCTTAAGTAACATTAAGACAATGCCATTGGTATTTCATAGAAGCTTTGTCAAAACATCTTTCAAGCAATCCTACTGATACGATTAATGTTTTATTGGTGAAAGTGTGTGAAAATAGTAATTTTTGGCTAAGTCTTCATGACACTATTTTTTATTGCTCTACTACATATAAAATCTACTGTAATATTAAAATGACCTTTAAAAACACAAATACTATTTTCACAGTATGCAAGCTTAATAGCAGATCTAGAATCTGATGGCTTTAGGAGAAGAGCAACCTGTAACAATGGATGAATTTCTCAAACCATTTCTCATTTTCATTCTAAGATAGAAAAAGAAATTAATCATGAAAATAAGAGCAAATAACATATTTAAAATAATTGTCTCTAATTAGAGTGTTTGTCGGTATTTCTCATGAGGCAGGTTTTGCAATTAGTACTAGCAGTGAGGGTACTGAAGACAAGGGTTCAATGAAGTTTGTCCCACCAAGGTTAAATCATGTATCTCTTGTTGGTTTAGGAATAGATTCATAGATAAGCAAGTTATAACATATGAGAGACTTTTAAAATAAAAATACACTTTTATTATAAACAGCCAGTAGAGTTTTATCCACAAATTTCTGCTTGAAGTTTAAAGTTTCATTTGAGCTGTGCCAGATCAGATGATCCCAGGAGGTCTCTTCAAAGCTGAGTGATTCTGTGAGATTTGGAACTTTTTTTTTTTTTGGCTTCTTTTTTCTTCAAGTCCCTTGAATTCTTGATTACTCCAGTGTAATCTATTGCCTCACTCGCATCAATGGCCTAATCACGTAATCTGCATTAAAGTTTTCAGATAGAAAATACAATTGATTATACCAATATAATAACAATGTTATAACCAGCCAGTGCCCTGGTAACTGTCCAGACGGCCCCACATACAAATTGTGGAACTGTGCAGTCTTCAGTATGTAAACATTTGCCTAGCACTGGTATTTAGAATGAGAGAAAGTCCTGTCCTAAGATCTGGAAGTGAATCAATCATGCCAATATATCTAACTAGTCACATCAGCTCAGTAACCTGGTTGTCTTTCAACTGACAACAGAAAATTACAAATTCATTTTCCTTTCTCTATTAAATGGCTAAAAGAATTAAAGAATCAACACGTTTAAGTGCTGTGAGAAGTATCTAGGTAATTTTCTGAATCCATAGTGAAATCTCTGACTTTATTTGCTCTGTTGTCAGCATTAACTGATGAGCTTTTACATTCCAGTTTCTTGAGGTTATGTGAGAAAACTGCAATCTATCAGTTTTCATTCGGTCCAAAACCACTACCTGCTGTTTGGTTTGTTTTGTAACTGAAAACACATGTTATGGTACAAGATTTCCCTCATATTCTTGGGTTTCTTTGACAAAGTTGTCTGAATATTAGGTAATGGTGAAAAGATGCTGATCTGTTTCCTCTGACACAAGAAGCCTGCTCTAGTCATCTGCATTAACTGTACAAAATCAGCATAAGTGAGGAATAGCAAGACAGAACCAGGATGCTTTTAATCAGTCATATCTGCTGAGTGATGCTGGAAACAAAGGAACTCTTCAGGGCTTACCCTCACAGCTACAGCATAGCACTGTAGAAACAGCTTTAGCAAATTGTTAGATTAATCTTACAACCTTCCTTTGTCCCTGTCTCTCCAGCTGTCTGTCCTGGCGCTTAATCTGTTGTGAATTGTGTGGCAAGGAAGAAGCTGGAAAAGAGCCTACTGCAAGTATTCTTGCTCCATTGATCCCTGAAAGAATATAGTTCAAGTAATTCCCTTATTCCTAAAACAGATTTCCTCCTGACTTAAAAAACAACAGCTAGGTTAGTGGTTAGCTGGTTAAAACGTGATTACTTGGTCTCCTTTTTCAACATAAACATTAACTCAAAATCAGAATATACAGCATATTTGTCCGTGACAACATGAAACTATGAATAAACTTACAACTCCAACCAGTTTACATGCCAGAGCTAAAAACTTCAGCCACTCAATTTCTTCAGTAAAACCTCCAACATTCATTACACTTGCAAATAAGTCTTGTGGGAGATTCATTGCCTCCCACATGTGAGCCAGTCCACTTACATTCATTATAGTTCCTCTTCCACCTGGAAACAAGCACATTAAAAATGTGTGACAGAAAAGTGCATACTATTTTGCTTTCATTCAGAGGAAGACAAAGTTTTCTGTAACCCAGTATCACATCCAAAACATTTGAATTGGGCTTGACCTAGGCTTTATTTTTTGAAGTGTGCTGTGATGATTAGGGGCTAGATAAATAGGGAGTATCATTGATGCCAGAGACTAAGTGGATGCCTGAAGCACAAGTTTTTTGCATGCAGTTAAGAAAGATAATAGGAAAAATACTGCATAAGTAAAATGGAAGGAAAAAGTGGAAGCACATAATAATTACAAGTTACAAAGATGCAGGTAAAATTTGAGTGTGACTACAGGAAAGAATTACTTCTGTAACATCTGGAAGGATGTTAATTTTACAAAAGTGTAATCTGACTACAATTTTTAATTTGTTAGTGGATGTTTATTCATACATATTCTTTCTTTGGCAACAGTGATATGACTTGGGTGAGCAAGTGATCCGAGTATGAAAACCATAAACCTTCAGGGCCAAAGGAAGCACAGCTGAAGAAATAACGTACTTTCTACTATATAGAAACAGCTAATACATTAGTATTCTCTATCCAGTATATTCATCTTAACCATATAGAATATTTATGGGTAAAAGCAGGATATCTAAACTGAAAATACAGTCCGTGTAATAATATTATTGAATAATAGATATAATAAAAAAGCTATGGATGTAAATTATCAATGTTTTATATATTTGTCCAGAAGCAGGGAAGATATTTCTTGCCCTTTGATTCAGGACCTTTAAGAGCTCTGGTATGATATCTTTCCATTCTGTCCAAGGCACCCTTCCTGATGTCTGGGGGAACATCATCACAGCAGATCTACAATAAGATGCACAAATCTATGGCATCAAAGTCGAGATGCCTAAAGAAGCCAAGCTTAGACATCATCTGGTCTTTCCTTCTGCCCAAGGCTGGATCAGAGATGTCTGTCCCCATCCTGCAAGGAATTTATCTAGCTTGCTTTTGAAGACCTTCAGCTTTTCCAGGGGGATGGGCCCTGGCTGGCAGGGCTGTTTGCATTGCATGTGGGTCCTGGATTCCCACCCTTGAGGGAGCAGCTGGCCCTCACTGCACTCTGAGCTACCATCCCCCTGAACAATCTGTTGCATTGCTTCACTGCAAAAAACAGTGTCTTGCTCCCAGCTTGAATCTTCCCTGCTGCATTTTAACCTACTGTTGTATTTTGTGTTCTTGAACTTGTGGGAGCTTCATTTCCCTTACTTTGCAGCAATGTTTTACAGATTTGAAGGCAATCACTATGTCACCTTTGATATTCTATTTCCTATGCTAAACAACTTGAAATTGCTCAATCCTGCCTGTGTATTTTGTTTCATAAAATTTTATTTACTCTCATCTAGAGTCTTCAGCTGATCCACATCTTTCCTGAAATATGATGCCCAAAACTGGACAAAACACTCCAGCTGAGGCTCTGCCAATGCTAAGAATAACAGAAGGATTACATCATCTGTGTATAAATGATACCCTGTTTATATTTCTCAGTACAATATTTTTCTCTTTTGAAGGAACACAGTATTATTAACTGCTGTTGAACTTGAATTTCACAATAGTCCTCAAAACTTTCTGCAACAGTATGAGGTATCCAGTTATTCCATATGGTGTGTATACTGTTGCTGAATCCTGATTTACTGTAGAATTTTGCATATTCTCTTACTGAATCATAGAACAGTTAGGGTTGGAAAGGGCCTTAATATCATCTAGTTCCAACCCCCCTGCCATGGGCAGCTACCTATTTACCACAACATTTCTCTAAATTGTTAAAATATGTTAAAGGAGTTTTTAATCTAGGTTCCATCCATTACATCCTTCAGATTACAGTCTGCTCCCTTCAATCTACCCATATGTAGCTGCCTCTCCACATTTCTTGTATCAAATATTTCCCCTTCCTCTCAGTGAAATAATTAATAACACATGCATTCAATTATAATTTTGATTCAATGTTAACAGCATAGTATGATGAATAAATTTTGTCAGAAGACTTTGTCATGAAACTTCAGGCTATTGCGTCATCTGATCTCCTCCTTGATTATTCAGTTTAGGGTTGTTGCTGGAGTGGGTTGGCTTTAGAATTTGGCAGTGGGGTGATGGAGAAAGAGGTTCACAACAAACCTTGTACATACCATGTTTCTCAAACAGTTCTGCGCACCCCCCCCCCTTTCTTCCCCAGTCCCGGGGAAATGGGAAGGAGAATCAAAAGAATGCAA
>JASSUY010021014.1:1287-17861 GCA_032466535.1 Forpus xanthops | reverse complement strand
GGGGATGTTTAGATTGGATCTGAGGAAGAAATTCTTTACTGGTAGGGTGGTGAGGCACTGGAATGGGTTGCCCAGGGGAGTTGTGAATGCTCCATTGCTGGTGATGTTCGAGGACAGATTGGATAGTGTTGGGTGACATGGTTTAGTGGGAGGTGTCCCTGCCCATATCAGGGGGCTTGCAACTAGATGATCTTAAGGTCCTTTCCAACCTAACTATTCTATGATTCTATAAATGACAATGTTTTGACAGTTCATGTTGAATGGTTAAAGGATCATCTGAACCATGACCTTTTTTTTTTTTTCTTTCTTTCCTTCCTTTAATCAACTTCCAAAGAGATTATAAAGTGCATTTCTTGGAAGAAGAGTGGTTTCATAAAGACAGCACTCTGGACATCTATATTCATTGCCAGCGACCACCAGAGAAAAACTCTATGCCTACCTTTTTTTTCCATATAATGACTCATTTTCACTGTAATATCTAGAGAGTGAGCTAAGATCAGAGTTGTACCTTGCCATGTACTATCTTGACTCTATGTCCAGACAGTTCCTGGTTTAGAATAGTTTGCAGCTTGATTAGCAGAACTCTTGGGAAGGTTTCAGTCTAATATTACCTTTTAAGGAAAAGCTGTCTCCCAAAATTTGAAATTTGCCCATAAGAAAATTCTGGATTTGCTGACTTTTTTTTTTTTTTTCCTTACTGCTTCATTTTCATCTAGGATTAGTCCTCTGGCCTGAACTCCTTTGCATCATGTGTTACACCTCTGCCCTGAATAAGCCATCATATATTGCAGGAGCCAATCTGTTCAGAAATCCAAATCCATATAAAAGAAACATCCTTCCTATAATTGCACTGAAGTGAAGATGCTGCAGAAGCTGCAATTCAAACCAGCGTTTAGACACATTTTTGTTCTCAGGTGTGTTGTCCAGACCTGTTCATCTGGAGAGGCACCAGCTTAAACCTTACGCTGGTGTTCAGCCACTGTCTCATAAGAACTTCAGCTGACATTTCAGTGCCAAAACCATCTTCCTCTTCCTTTTCAAGAGGCTCTTTCAAATAAAGAAATATATTGTACTGTAAGAAATCTGTCTCAAGTGACCACCCAAAAGATTAGTGAAATGGGTTGGCCAGTAATGGCATTGATTTTTATTTGACCTGCAGTTAAAGTCCAATCTGGGAAGGCTGATGTATATATTACAAATAGCCTGTAAGGCACATTGCACTGAAGAGAAGTCTTAAGACACATCCTGTGTTAAGATGCCTTTTCCCATATAATTTCCTATTTTTTCTGACTGCCTCCTGCTTAAGGGGCATGTGGTTGAACAAAGGGATGCTGAGCCACCATCACCTCTCCAACTCCCATTGAGCATGCAGAGAATACAGTGTGTGCGTACTGTAACTTCACAATTTCCATAGCAACACCACAAGGGTCTTGTTAACCACAGGTAGCACAACATTCACAAAGGGTTTAAACCATTCTGCAAGCCTCAAAAAAAAGGTGCCAAATACGCTGATTGTAATTTAGAATTCCTGATAAGAGCTTAATTTTTAAGGTAGCAATTGAAAAAGAAATCTCTTTCAGGAGGAAACAGTATTGCTGTTCAGCTCACCCAGCTGTGTTGTAAGACAACTCCCTAAGCAAAACTTTGGTTTTTTATAAAATAAACTATTCTTTCAGTAGTTGCTATGAATCATGAGGGAAACTTCACCACAGAAAATACCACATCATTTCATCTAGATAATTGCTGTTTTTCTGTATATCTGCTATATAAAGCTATAACACAACTGATAGATAGCCAAAGAGAAATAGAGCAGTAATGATGCTATTGCTCCCTCTACTGTAAATATTTATCATTTGTTATTACAGGTGAAACAATACAAGTCATTTAAAATGATTCAACTAATCAAAAAATAGCAGCCAAAAAAAAAATAATCATGTTTTCAGAATGACATAACAAAATTATTAAATTCCCTATTAATGCAGTGGAAAGGATATCCAATGAAATAAGATACCTTTTTAAAATTTATAAAACATTAACAAGGTATCCATTGATTTAATTCTAGCTGTAGTCATAGGTAAGCATAAAATAGATAGTTGTATCCATCACCTTAATAAAATAAACACATGAGCAAACCTTTGTGCTGCTGATGACACAGGCAAAGGGAAAACAGAAATAATAAGGGCCCAGTGAGTGGTATTTTGACCTTCTGAACAGCCTCCCATTATGAACATCAGCACTGAGGAATTCACAGAATTAATCAGGGAGAGTGGAAATAAACAAGAAGGTGATTCATGAGGAGACTTACAGGGCTGAACTCTATGCACATGGGAGAGCAGATTACTGAAGAACACAGAGCCTTTCGTTACCGGAACTGTCTGATTTCTCAGTTCAGCAACCAAATGCGCTCATTGCTGAGGTGCCTGGCTTACACAGAAAGTCTTCAAACAAGCTCTGATCCTCTGTCAAAGACCAAAGAAGAATGTAATTTTATCCTAAAATTAAATCGCTATTGAGCAAGGACAGAAAGAAGTTGCCTCAGCACCAAATTGCTCTCTTCAGAGGCTTTATACCATTACAGCTACAGATTTGTAATTTAAAAGCCTCTTCCACCTGCAATATTACAGTAATGGAGAACAACAATGTAGCTGATAGATTTTTGTACAAAATTCCTGCTGGGAGGCAATTTGAATTTGTCTTCTCTCTTTTGTGGTCCCTGCTATGGCTCAAGGCAATAAGCAGCAAGGGTAGCCCAGAGAAAGAGGGAGAGAGGGTTGGCATGTGCAAGAACATCATCCCTGGACCTGGCTGGCATTTGCACAGGCAGCGCCCTCTTTGACAGAGATCGCCAAGAGTCACAGAACAGAGAAGATTCATACACCTCCAAATTTCCCAGCTATTTAGAGAGTAATTTGAAAGTTAATTGCCCTTTTACCCTTTCTCTAAAATATTTCTTTACAGGAAGGAATGAGATAACTTTGATTTTTTACAAATTTTAATTTTACAGGATAAGGCTCCTCAGCCAATTTGTTTTAATACATTCTCCACTCTTCAGTTTGGACAAAGCTCCTCTTCTTGTTTCATCACCAATTGAAATAAATAGAAAAATCCTTACTAATTTAACTGCTCTATGGACCAGATCTTTGTACTCTGCAGCTTTTAAGGATCTGAAATAGCAACTGTTTGTTTTAACATAAAGATTTTTTTTTTCCTCTGTGCAAGAAAGCATGTGTCAGGCACTTTAAGGGGTGTGTTTCAAGCATCTCACTCACTCTATGCTCTGCTTCTTGAGGAAGCATGTGACTCCTTGTGGTTGAAGTCCCATAAATATGCATTAGCTTAAAATATATGAATGTGAATTATTAGCCTAAGATTTCAGAGACAGTAAAAGAGAACACAAGTTCAATATTCAATTTTAAGCATTACTCAATTTGACAGTACCATAACTGAGAATAGGAAACACCATAACTGCATATTTAAAGTGTGTCACCGTCCACTCTTAGGACAGCTTTTCCTAGGGATAAAATCCTCTTTTAAAAAACTTTTTTTTTTTGAAACTGCACAAATATTTGTGAAAATTACAAACCCATCACTTGAATCTAATCAAAAGCATTTGTTAGAAACATATTTTAACTCAATGAGACCTGTACAGCCAGCTTTGACTTCAAACTACAATTATCCTGCCCTGTGTATAATTAGAATCACAGGGATTAATAAGCACATACAATTACTCATACTTTTTCTCCACCCAGGTTTTTAATTTTACAGGAGGAAGGAAATAAGCCATTGAGGAAGAAAGTAAAAAATAAAATAAAAGGAAAAATCATGTATCTCAGACCACACTAAAATGAAAAGCATCCACAGAGACCAATGGGGATTTTGGTATAAAAGTAAGACTAGGCAATGTTTGGAATTATTTCCAAACCTTTCACTTCTAAACTGCCTTTGTGACATGGCCAGAAAGGTTTGGGATTCAGATCTGCTTCTCTTTAGACACAAGGATTATTGTCTAAAATTAGCCTTGAAAGTTTTAGTTATTTAACACTGACTGAATTAACAAAAGCCATTTACTTCAAGTAAAGAGAAAATATGTATTAAAATACAGAGAGGCAATATAAAATTCCTTCTTTACATGCACATCCTTTCCATTATCTCTCCAAGAAAAAACAAAAGTGAGAGATAATGCCAAAGTGGCTTTTACTACCTTAAAGTTCCTCTTGTTTTAGGCTTTTACCAAAACCTCACAACTATTCCAGCCCTTGCTCTATGCTGGGTCACAATGGACAGAACAGGCAGAAAACAGTGAGCTTCCACTGAATACTTTTTATTAGTTCAGCAGATATAATTGGGAAACACCAGGTATGCTTTTGGGTGCAGAAGTCTTTCTTCAGGCCTTTGCAATACTTTTCCCTAAAAAGAGGTTTACCAGTAATGCCATCTAACCTGTAGCACTTCTTGCTATACCATTTGCCTTGTTTATACATTTAGATTGTACCATCACAGCTACAACACTGTAATGCTATGGAAGATTGAATTCCTCATTTGTTCTTTGCTTAGCACGAGGTTAGGCAGGCAATGGCATTATTTCATCACTCAGAAATAGTTCTCAAGTAATGATCTTAAAAGATTTCCAGACACAAAGAAGTTTGTGGTTTTAAGAAAAGAAGCCTCCTTGTCTGGTGTATGTCCAAAGCTCAGGACTCTGATTTAGTCGTTATGACTGCTGCTCTAATTCAGAGGTTCTATGACTTATCAAGGTGATGCCTTTTCATGGCTTCATACACCTTCTCTTAACCTGGTCCAAAGCTTACCTTCTCACATGCTTGTCAGGGACTCTGACAGCTGTCTAGTCAGGTATGACTAAATTAACTAATCTGATTCAGTCAATAAATAATTTTGCTTTCAATGGCATCACACAACTAGCATCATTTGCTTTTCTCTGAGGAGATGCTTCTTTAAGGCTTGATGAGAACTGAATTCACAGTACATAAAGCATGAATATGCAGATTCCTTATCCTTCCATAGCTTTCCCCCAGATACATAATAGATGGTGCTTGCATGGTGTGGGCAGAGCTATGCTTCTACCAACTTGTCGTTACAACAAATGCCTCCATTTACTGTAAGAAATCCAAGCTATTTTTGTGAAGGAAAATGTGGAAAAAACAGACTTTGGCTGAATGCAGGCTAAATACTCCAAAGGACAGCATCGTTTTTGTTTTGCCTTTTTGTTTTTTTAGTTCAATTAAGGGTAGTTTCCTTCCAATTTTCACTGCCAGGTCATTTTATCCTGTGGTCATTATGCCATTTGTACAGTGATAGCTGCTTTACAGGAGAAGTAGAAGACACTGCTCTTTCTGCCAGTGTCAACAGACAGTGGGAGACCCACATCTCAGACCTGTGAGGATGGACTCACACAAAGGGGCTTTGTGCATTTCTGGTGACAGAAAAGAAATCGGGCTCTCATTTTCAAATGAACCAAAAGAGAAAAGTGACAAAACCAGCAGACAAATAAAGGGCTGAGCTCTGTAATGACATGATTACATGATTCTCTAGTTTCTCTGTGTGTTCAAATACATCAGCCCCTTTTCTAAATTAAAGCCTTACTGACTAGCAAACAACTTCTGTACATAAAGATTTGTCTGTTATTTACCCATATTAAACTGTCCTTTTCCCTTGTTAGCAATTGAAGGCAATAGCTAAAACTTCTGGGTCCTTGCTTTTAAGCAGAAATTGTTTTTCAGTGCTTTTCTACCAGTAAGCATCACCCGAGGCAGGATCACAGCTTGTACCCTTTTGACCACCTTATCTTCAAAGTGAAGAACATGCCCCACTGGGGTGGTCTTTCTCTCCTTACCACATGCCTTTCTACCAAGGCACCTCACAGTTCCTCTTCCAGTGCTGTCTCCACCTCCTGCTGGCCCTGTAAAAACCTGCTGCACCCTAGGCACCACCCTGGTCTACTTGTAGCTCTGTGCTCCATTTCAAGACCTAATCTTTATTCAAGGGAATTGTAACTTAGGTTTAATGTGAAATTTTAAAAAGAGCCTTACTTGATTTCATCTTGTTTAGGCAAAGGTGGGAGACAAACATTCTTGATTTATAGGACTTATTTTGGTAAGTACCTGAGTTGGTAAAGAATTTCATCACAATACTCTTCAAGAGCATGAAGAGGCAAGATTTTATTTTATGTTCACTAAAAGTTTGCAGTCATCTTGCATTTCTTCTTGCTTATCAAAGAAAAGCTCCAGAGTCTTTTTGAACATTAATTACATTAAAATGACATGGTAAGAATGAAGTAATTCTAATTTGATCATTTAAAATGCCACTTACTGAAATGAGCCCTGTGCCTAATTTGGGAAATAAACAAAGCAGTCCTTTACCCTCAGTCATCTTCTCCACTGTCCCTTTCTTCCATCTTTCTTCCCCAGCATGGCAGAGCAAGAAACTCCTGTCTTGGCTGCATAAAACTAATAGTTTTGAAACTGGGCAATAAAGAGTCATACTGGGCAAAATGTAGGACAGTAGGGACACCTGAACTTCAGAAAAACACGTTGTAGAGCCGGGAGTTGAAAACACAATATCCTGCTTACAGGTTGTCATGCACAGGTGTCCTGGGTTAAGCAGTAACAGTCATTTTTCTCCTTCTTAGTAGCTGGTGCAATTCTGTGTTTTTGACTTTCGGCCTGGGAATAGCACTGATAACACCAATGGTTTTAGTTGTTGCAGTAATGTTTAGTCTGACCAAGGACTTTCTGAGTCTCATGCTCTGCCAGGGAGGAAGGGAAGCCAGGAGGAAGCAGAGACAGGACACCTTACCCAAAATATCCAAAGCTGTATTCCATACCACAGCACGTCATGCCCAGGATGTAAAAATTGGGGGCAAGGAACCCAGAAGAGTTGGTTCATGGCTCAGTTGTCTGGTAGTGAGCAGTTGTATTCTCTTCCCTTGTATTTCCCTTGTCATTATTATTATTATTGGTGGCAGCAGTAGTGGTGTGTGTTATACCTTGGTTACTGGGCTGTTCTTGTCTCAACCTGTGGGAGTTATATTCTTTCGATTCTCCTCCCCATCCCCCCAGGGGCAGGGGAGGGGAGACTCCAGAGACTCTGTGGTCTTTCTGAGTTACAGCTGGGCTTAAACCATGACAACAGGTTACAAAGCCCATGGATAAGGTCCCAAGCTTAAGCCCTGATCACAAGAAGATGGCAACACCAAAGGGGTCATTGATGCCTATAGCAGAAGGATTGAATCCCAGATTACTCTTACAGATCACTTTCATTTGGGAAACCCTTGCTGAAACTCTCCAGCTGCTGCTTCCTCTTGAGCAGAAGGTGGCTGGAAGCCTTGGGCTTTTCATTCTCAGACTCTGTTGCCACATGCCCATCTCAGTGTGTTATAGAAACTTCCTACAGCATGCAATAGCTCACTAGAATACGTGACAAGTTTCTGCGAACACTTTCTTAATGCTGTTTAAGCAGCACCTATTCAAGAGTTCTTGTATATTCATGCATCTGCACAGGAGACCTCATGATCTGGCACAGGCACACGACAACTGGAGGTGAACACAAAAAGAGGTCAAAAGGAGAAAATTAGCAGACTCTTTCCAAGGCAATTATCTTTTCTTTTTCAGATTGCCAACGAATATCCATTAAATACTTTGCATATTCTTTTTTTGTGACAGCAAATAACCAGTTCTGATCTCGAGTTTCGTGAAACTGTTCTCTTCCTTTGTGTCATATGCACGCATGTCTTCTACAAATTCCCAGTACGTCTACCAGGTAAATAATGGAATAACACCTCCTGTATATGCACATAGATTTCTCCCATTTTATTGTCCATATTTACCATCAGAATACTATTTCCATCTCCTTTTTAGGAAGCATGATACTCTACCAGGTTTTTTTCTGCTTCAGTCAATTTTCTTTTAAGTACCTGAAGCAACAAAGTTTTCCCACAAAGTGCACTCTGCTGATATTTCATTACTTTGGATTGTGTTCAAAACTGAGTCACACCCTGAAAGAAAGTCCTATGGAGATGCTAAAGGATCTAGCTCAGAATTTAACAATACTACCGACTTTTTTTACTATCTCCAAGGCCTTTCTGCAGCCTGCATTTCAGATAATTTATTCCATCAAATTTTCAATATTTTGTGACTGAGGCTGATTATCGTATTTCTCTGCTGATGTATCATCCCTTACATATTTGCCTTGCCAGAGGACAAAACACTGCAGAGAGGGAGTGTGAACTGGAGGTCTTCAGCCATTTACATTATTAGCACTAAAACTGCAAATATTAATACTGTTATTCAGTTCATTGAAAACAGGCTGGAGCCTCATCAGAAATTATCATTTAGTGAACAGAGCCTATTTTAAAACCACGTATTTTCTCTCTTGGCGTCCTCTTTCCTTTCTCCAGAGAAAACACCATGTGCATGCCTAATTTTTCTGGAATTTTTTCTTACTTTTACCATAGAAATTAGAGGGAGGACAACCTTATTTTGCTCTGCCATGTATTTACTTTAGAATAAATATAGAACAGATGCTAAATATCTTGATCCTTTGTTGAAACAATATGGGGATAAAGCCCGCATGAAAGTTTGTCACATAGCAAAGAATGAAGTAACTGCAAAATACAGTAGGAAAAAATACTTGTAAGCAAAATAAAACTTTCGCATAGGAAGTGGATTTGCTTCTCACTTTCAGCTTAAATATGCAAGGAATCTAAGGACATTATGGATTCTGCTGCAGGATCCCATGATAAGGAGCCCAAATCTCTCTAATACCTACAGTAAAAGACTGCAACAAAACCTGTTAGAGAAAAAAACTAGAGTCAGAAAATGAGAAAAATCACACTGACTCTCTCCTATTCCCACTGATGACTTTCCTGAAGATCCACCACTTCTCACCTAAAGATCAGAATTCAGCCCTTGCCACTATCCTCAAGTGTGCTTTAAAGCAGGGTCATATTTACCAGGAGTTTCTCATTAATTTCTCAATTTGTAACTTAATGGCTTGAAAGAAATATTTGTAAACATTATGTTAGGCAAAACTAGGTCCAGCAGACCAGTATTCAAAGGATAAACTGATCAGCTGTGCTAATTGCTCCCACCAGTTTGCTGAAGACCCTCAGCTGAACATAATATTGATAGTATATTTTAATTTGCACCTCTGCAACATAATCTCCAGCACCTCTCCCAGAAAATCTGAAGTCAAAGCTATGACTGGTTTTATGCTACCATCCCTCAATGTAAATGACAGCATGCCTCCCCATTTAGCAACCACTTTTCTCTCCTTCTCTCTACTGCTTCTTGAAGAAGTTCTGTTTTACCATCATTTTTTGATTTAGTACCTTTTAGTTTCCTTTTCCAACTGTGCACTGTAAAGACTACTCTATTCAAGTCTTCTTTCCAGCTGCTGTAAACTATAATTGCTCCTTCTTCCTTCTTGGTTTCCCATCCTTTGATTCTTTTTTTTTTTTTGCCTTCCTAGTAAATCGCCTGACCTTTTCATACTTTCCCCACCTCTTTTTCCTTCATTCACCTCCTCCTCTCTTTCTCAACTGCTTTAATCTTTCAACTTTGTGCTCTGGCTTCCCAGTTTCCCTTCAGCTAAAAATGTAAATTTTTTCCTAGAGCCTGATAAATCTCAGAACTCAAAAATGTCATATTTAATCTTATTTTCCAATTATCAGTATGGATTCTATTGAAATGCAGTTGGCGTTTTCCACTTGACTGTATACTGATGCAGCAATATCAAAGCTTGAGTTACATGGTAAAGGACTGAAAGAATTTAATTAAAAGCCAGAGCAAGTTTAGATCCTTTATAAATTTTTCAAATTTGATATTACCTAAAATTATGTATAGCTGTAGATGTACACAAGGGGCACACAGATACATAATCTGTCATTATGAATTGTTCTTTGTAATTCTCTGGTTTCTTTATATTAGTGACCAGGAGATGCTTATGCAAACTGGATCTCTGCTTATGCAAACAGATCTCTGTCAGTGGGCAGTGGACTGACCAACCTGCACAATGGGAGAATAAGTGTCAAGAAGGTAACATTTGCCAATGGCCTTCATCACACAGCGCATGAGGGGCGGATGCTGCATTTAGCAATTCAGACAAACCACTCAGTGCAATCCCACAGAGGACCTACAAAGGCAGAAGAGGAATTTACCTCATCCTCATGTTTCTTTCAAATTTGAGTAAGGTGAGTAAAAAAATAGCTGAAAGCTTTTCCTACTGAAAAAGGAAAGCAGACTTGAGTTCTCCTACTGGTAACAAAGGACTAATAAAACTATCCTGTTCATCTTAAAGATTCCACCAACCAGCAAGTTTCAGTTAAAACTTAAAAAGAAACCATGGGTAGAACAGGTAAACTAGCTTTACCAAAGCCACGGCAAGGGAGAAAAGAAAACTCTAAAACTTTTGGCAAATAAAATGTAGCTGCACTCCCATCCTCCCTGCCTTGTTTTTACCCCTGTTTAACCTCCCTTTACTGCCTTGAGTTGCATGAAGACATCTGCCTGTGTGCAGTTCCTGGCACTGCACAAGTACTTTTCTGGGGCAGTTTCAAGGTGCACTTCGCAGTGAGATCTCTGCACAAAGCACTGCTCAGACAGGCCTCACCACAAACCAAGGTCCAGCTCAATGTCAGGGCACCAGCTGCATGCTTGGACCTTAACAAGGATAATACAAATGCTTAGATACATATGAAAAATGTTTTTAAGTTTCCAAAGAGCAGTAAGCCCTCTAAGGTAATTGTAGCAGCAAGCCTAAGCTGCTGGAGATGCTTCATAGAAGCTCTGCTGCTGAACTGTGTCAAGCCACAGCCTCGATGAATTCACATGCTCTCCATTCCTTGCTGTCTCAGCCAGTCTCTGTGTGTCTAAAGTCAAAATAACAGTCTCAGAAAGGTTATGTGCTCAGCAACACTTAAAACAGCCTCTTTTTCTTTTTTTGTAATGGAGTGACAGTTCTGCTGGCAATTTCTTTTTGTTATTAGATTACTAATCATGGATACAACTGGTTACTCTAAAACCTAGTGTCAACACCACCTGGATGTACATCACCATCTGCCTTAAGATTTGTGGCCAAATTGCTTTGGTTTAGTAAGTTGTAGCACAACAATCACATCAAAGCAATTCATGTTTGCACATAACATGTGAAACACATGAGAGAAATAATGTTAGTTTAAACCTCTGTGAAAAAGAAAACACAGATGGATATCTGAGTTCTACTTAGAAAGTTGAGGCCTCTTATGTTGTACTTGCTGAACTTCTGGCACTAAAGGATCAATAATTCCTTGGCACTACTTTAACACTGTCAGCAAATAATCTTTTAATGTGAGCTGTGATGGGAGAAAAGGACTGAGGGGCAACCTGAACAAATGCATCCAGACAGATACCGCATGGGCACACAGCTGATTTTTGAAAGTCAATCTGTTTTCACCTGCTGTGGCTCAGGGCATGGCAGTACTATCAGTCATACCATAGGATATAGAGGCTTCACTGTGCTCATGGTTTGAGCTTTTCCATCTCCTGATCATGTGCCAAGTAGCCCAAGAAATTACAGCAGAGACCTTGGTGGCGAAGTCCCTGTGGATTCTTTGGTGGGGTGATATATGGTCCACAGATGTCTTCAAATCAAATCTCCTCCCAGGAATGTGCTCTCCCAAGCTGCCACATAACCTTGTAACCCTACAATCACTATGACTGTCACACACAACCCTCTATGGAAAAATTTTCCAGTGGGCTGTTTTGCTTTTTCCCATACCCAGGAGTGCCTGGTCAGGTGCAGTAGGACATTACAGTCTCCCCCTTGAAAAAGAGAGATACAGATAAGGGGAGTGAAGACTGCACAGTGGGGAGAAGAGAGACTGAAAGGCACGGAGCAGTTGTGAGTGTGAAGTGGGTGCACAGAACTCATGTGAAGATCCCAAATACCATCTTTTATCCACAGTTTATCCACTGAATCTCCTTCCTCTGTCTCATGCTGACCTCCATTCTTTGCTTTCCAACTTCTGAAGCCAAGGCCAGAAAGGAAACGTGTTTGCGCACCAGCATGTCAGAGTGCCTTAGCCTTGCTGTGGACTTGTAGGTGCTGATTTGACTTAAGGAAAATGCTTATTTAATGACGAGTTGAAAATATGGAAACTTTTGATAGAATCAGTTGTTATCACTGTAGCTGGCAACCTGTTGCACAATACCTCTTCTGCCTACTCCCCAGCTAGCTGGGAAGTAGCTGTAGGGTATACCTGAGGTTGTCAGAGCCAGTGTCCCTTCCCTTGTGTAGAAGAATAGCAACTTCTCTACTGATGCTGCCTGGGTCCTGGAAAGGAAGTGAGGAAACTACTTATTCTGTCTGCTTTATTACCTATTTCTCTTTGAAGCGTGGAGTTTCCAGGAGGGCAGGAAGGACTGAGGATCCAAATGAACTGTAACAGTCTCCCTTCTGCCACCCAGGTAAGCCTAGGGGCAATGAAATAAGAAAACCCAGCAACCGGGCCATAACTGTAATTTTTTAGTTTCCCTGCCAAGCATATTTCTCACGGATCGTTCTATCTGAAAGACAGGATACCAGCACAGCATGCCTCCACTGCCCATGCAGTTTGCTTTTGTTTTGTTTCAGTCAAACGATCCCAGTGTTCCAAACCATGAAGAAGTGATTAGTCTCTCTTCTCTGCTCACTTTCTTATCAAAACATGCATTAAAGAAGGGTGAACCATGAGGAACAAACTGGGGGAGGAAGGCGCATAAGCAGAGTTTTCCTAATGCTAGCAGCATGCATGTCCATAGCAACTTCCTGCTGACTTACTTACCTCCATTACCTCACAGCTACTTTCTAAGAGACACTTCCTTTACACACTTTGATCCACTCACCATTATTAAGCTTTTTGTAATCATAGTATTACTGTGCTATGCTAAATCAAGCTATAATTTGTTTTTCTGTAGATTAAATACATTCCTATTAAACAAGGTTTATTAACTATTGTGCATAGTAAGAAATGATGTCAAAGAATAATAAGGATATGAATCATAACAAACATCACATGGATTATTTAATCAAATCCCAAGAAAACTTGTTTAATTTTTTTTTTCAAGAAATAAGTATCTATATTTGCAGTTTCTCAGAGTGATTTAATTAATTCTTGGTAAGTTTCTGCTCTTAGTAGTCCACAGAAAAAAGTTACTATGCTTACGTTCTATTGCAGTTTTACCCTCTCATCAGTAATATAAATGCTATTAAGCTTTAAGCTCCTCAACAGTAAGTCCAATACTTACAGATTATTGCTGTGTTTTTTTTGTCAATCCTGAGGCTATGCTGTATCACAAAATGTCTTAAAGGGAAAACAGAATGAAATGTCTTTGTCATTATATTCTGCTTTATTACAGTACACAAAACATGTTTTAAAATTACCTCCCTGTTAAAGCCAACTTAAATAGCGGTAAGTTTAAAAATAAATATGTATACCTCAATGAAAATAAGTATATAAAGGCAGTCAGAGTGAATATTTTCAGATGACTCAAATGATTTCTGAGAATCCTGAAGGTGTGTAAGTCCAGAGGCAGCTGTTCATTTCCCAGGTGCTATGGGGAGTTCTACAAAGAAGATAAAACCAGTCTTCTGGTTTTAATTTGTACCAAGGTCCTATGACCTTTTATTTAAGCAGTGCTTCGCCAACCTAAAGAGAACAAAGTCCAACTGCTGCTGAGGTCTGTGTCTCTTGTAGACTTGTCTCTTGCAGACTTCTTTACAGTTGTTAGAGATGGAGGTCCCAGCACTTCCTGTGCAGGGGGAAGAAGAAGCTGGCCTTATACTATTTCTTTTCTGATCAAGGAATCTCACTTTTATATTCCTCCCACAGTTTCCTTCCAGGCAGCAAGATCCAGCCCTCAGTAATTAAGATGCCCATCCTCTTCCCACGACATTCGAGTACAAAAGCCTACTTTGACATCAATAGGAAAGAGAAAGTAATATTATTAGTGCTAATTGGTTAGCAACACATCTCTCTGGAACATATAAAACCTATTTACAACTTGAAACAGTTACATAGGAGAACATATACTGGAGCATAAGAACTCCATCAAGAATCCTTACTGAGCCTGCAACTAGACTTCAGCTAGCTAAACCCAGGAGTATGCTTCAGTGAATGATAACAACATTATTTCAGTTCTTATATCTGTGAAAAAAGCAAACAAATCAACAAACCTGCTTGAAAGAAGACAGTTGTACATTCACATTGTTTCACTTCCATAAGCAGCAGGCTATCTCCTCTGCACTTCCTGACCTTCAAAGATATGCCAACATGTAATTTTAGACAAAAGCATCAGGAAGGGAGAAAAAACATTGTATAAAGAAATAAAATAACCATTTCTATTTCATTTGCAGACTAAAGCCGTATAAAGAAGTATTACCAACTTCCACTGGAAGTTATTTAGGATTCACCCCTGGATCAATCTCATTTTAGTCTACATACCTCACAGTTCCTGTCACCTGAAGCACAGGATCCAGCCTCCCAAAAACTTGAAGGAAGATTGCAGGAATGATAATATTCTGATAGAAAAGCCTTCTAGTATTTCTACTGCAATAATTACAAAAATGTACAATTTCTGTAATTGTTCTTCTCTAATTACAAAATGATCCCTTTTCATAGTAATTATTGTTTTTTACAGCTCTTTTTTGCCAGATATCTATAGTTTGTATCTACATCAATATATTTGTATCTATAATGTTATATGCTGATAGTGCATAATTCAGAAGGTATGTACTGTGCTTCTTGACTCTCTTTATTCTTTAAGATGTTTTGCAATTGAAGGTTTTTGACTGAAGTATCCAAACAATTTACAAAACCAATATGCAATCCATGGGGGCTACTTGTATACTTTTTGTAGGTTTTAAACTAATATTACAAATAATTTCAGGGTAAAAGATAGGAACCAGGCCTTACCAAGACCCTGCCTTTCCTTGGAAAGCTTTTACATTTCAGAGGTCAGATGACCTCCTGGAGTTACTGCTTGTAGGATGTCTGACTAAAATCATTCCACTTGAATCATGCTATTAAACAGGGGATTTGGGGGATACACAAACATTGGGAATATATATATCCTAACATAAACCAGGCCCTAATTTAAATATACAATTCTAAAAGCTGACAACGCAGTTGGACATTTGAATCATGTTGTGCTGCTGTACCCTCAGAAGTCACACATAGTTTCATACCCTTGTTGAGAAATATATCTGCAGTCTGTTCTCACTTTTTCCCACCTCTCTTGCTCCCAATGGAGCCCTGGTCTCCTGGACACAGAGCTCCATGAACCATGAGCTGCTCTATTTGTATGAATGTGTTTCTAAGTTCCCTGAAAAACTGTATGTGATGTCTCTGCTACCCCACTACTTTTACACATCTCATGTACTTGTAGGCATTCTGCAGTGAAGACTACGTATAACCAGCACCTTGTGTATCCTTAGAAGCATTCAAACACTCTCTTCTCTGCTGATGCCTAGTGTGATTACAAACAGCTTCTTTTTGGAGCCCCAGGGACCTGTCCAAGATCCCCAGCCTCACACTTCCTTGGGCAACACACAGCCGATGGGACCAGGGTGTTTGTGATTCACACAGGGATGCACTGAAGAGAAGCCTCAGTCTTGCCAGTAGACTACAGCATAGAGATGCTTCTAGAAGCAGGTCCAACGTTTCCTCTCCTGAAGACCTGCCAAGCTCAATGGAGAAAACCTCAGCTCTGCTAATGATGGAAAATGGGGAAGAGCTTGGATATAGGGAGAGAGGGCCAGTGGATGGGCAGGCAAGTGGGGAGGAAGATGAGTGGAGTAAGGATGACCATGGTGCAGGAACAACTTCACATGCAGAGGACAGTGGCAGAGAAGGTGGAATTAAGGTGGGAAAATTATGAAAAGGTGGGAAATCTGCATGGACATTGATCATGAAAGGGAAGGAAATTATCTGCTACAGAACAGTTTTCTGTGTATGCTTAAGAGTTCAGGAAGGTATTTCAGGATGAAGACTTGCGAAAGACTGTGAAGTGAAACAAGAATAAGGGATGGAATAGTAGAGGAAAAGTAGCTAATTGACTTGAGAACAGCAAGGTGGGAATCATCACTTATACTCAGGAGCTTCCACTATGAAGAACAAAGAATATAGGTAGTAATGTCAGTATGGGATGGAAATTTTTCAAGTGCAGAAATATCGATTTTCAAGGCCTGGAGGAGCTCAAGCTTTTGAGATATCATCTTTTGTAATTTTTGAGTGTGGCTTACAAATTGCCATAAAGTTAATACCATTTTCTTGGCATGATTTCTTGATCCGCCAGTTTCACTAGCATTCTGAACAGGAGGAATTTAACTTCAGAAGTGTTTTTTTCAGAATGGATAGAATAGGAAGAATCATAGAATCATTAGTGTTGAAAGGGATCTCTGGACATCATCCGGTCCAGCCTTTCTGCCAAGGCAGAGCCACCTAGAGCAGGTTATACAGAAACACATTGTCGTGGTTTGAGGCCCCCCTCAAACAGTTCTGCACACTCCCCCCTCTTTCTTCCCCAGTCCCGGGGAAATGG
>JASSUY010021013.1:19338-32491 GCA_032466535.1 Forpus xanthops | reverse complement strand
CCCCTTCAGATATTGGAAGGCTGCTATGAGGTCTCCACACAGCCTTCTCTTCTCCAGGCTGAACAGCCCCAACTCTCCCAGCCTATCTTCATACATCTATTATTAACATTTAAATCCTAGTGCAGACATAATCCCAGTTGTATTTTTGTTAAATTAATTAGGTCAAGAATCAGCATAAATTGAACAATACAAATCTCTTTTTGCAAATACTAAATATATCCACATCTGGAGAGTTTCTGACACAACTGTTACATGTGTGAACCTGCTTGCTGTAGTTGTGGCCTTCCTGGGTGTATTTCCCATTAACCTACCCCAAATAGTATGCAAAACTGTTGGATAAAGATGCCCTTCTGGTCAAAAAATTGAACAGGGGATATTCAGGTAATTCAAGTTGCATTTTGTCCAGCCAAATATTTTAGTAATAGTTGAGAAAAGGCTATGTTGCACAGAGTATCCTGTGGCAACTACTCTGAGAGAAAAGAACGCATGCTAAAATCAAGGGCTTTCTTTAGCTGTTTTCTGGGCAAGATTAAAATGAAATGTCCTATATACATTTTCCCTTTTCAACAGCATGTCAGTTGTTGTAAGAATGTGCTACTAACTCTCAGCATCAAAATCTGGGCTAATTTTATGTAGTCAAATGTTTCCTTACCTTTACAGAAACAGCTATTACTGGAAATACTTTGCAAAGCATGTTACAAGTGGAGCTGAGTAAATCAGTCAGCACACTGCACACTTTTCAGGGACAAAGTTTCTAGACATGAGTCAAGATTTAACAACAACTGTCAATGAGATATGCAACTCATGCCCATAACAGAATATTTTCAACCCTATATAGAGCATTTTAAAATGCTAACAGATGTATGAAGCAAGACGGCAAAATTCTCCCTTATTCTCTGCTGTGCACACATATAACACACATAGAAACCAATGAGAGGCTCTAAAACATTTTCCATTAGAAAGACAATTTGCTCCCAATCCCTTCTCTCTTTAAATTGTTTCTGTGGCAACACATCTGGTGCTATAATTCTGCGCCAGAACATTAACTATCCTGAAAGAAGAAAGTTATGTTGTTGTTCTGGTCTGCAAGAATGCGAAGCAGAGAGAGATGCAAACACATGCAATCACATAAACCTTTTTGCCTTGATAGATCACAGAATATTAGCTACTGATATTTATGCGTAGATTAAAATTACACATTTAAGAATGTTTCCCCAATGGTTACAGAAAACTCTTGTGGTGAGCAGGCATTCTAGGATCCAGCCTTTTTAAAACAAAATGACGAGGGCTGCGTTACCACTGCTCCAGCCATATGAAATGAGGAAAGTATTCAGCTAAGAAGAAAAAGGTGAATTCCTTAATTACAAATATAACTCTTCCTATATGATGGCGAAAGATTGATATTGTGTTTTTATTATCTTGCCATTACTATGCAAATATTACTGTATTATCGCCATTTTACAGATGACAGATGTCAAGAGCACATGAGGCCAAAGTGTGTGTTAAATTCCAGATGCCCCTGGTATTAGCTGCTCCTATGGAAACACACAGCCCTTGACCTCTGAGCTCTTGAGGACCAGTAGATGCTACTGGCCTTACTTGAAATTATAGGAACTGAAGTCTTGGACATGCCTGTTTGAACATGTAGCATGCTCAGAATTCATCGCCTGAACAATCTAGTTGTAGAAATAGGAAAGAAAAACAGGAATAAAAGTTTACAGCCTAAATTCATTTTGCTAAGTCAACAAATGAACAGGGGGTTTTAATCACTAATAATCCTGACAACTCAGTCTGAAATCTTAAAGCCATACTATATGACTGTAATCCAGTGGGAATTATTATGGGTATTTTACTGTGCAACTGATATTCACACCCCGTGATATAAACTCTACCATGGATCCTAATTCATGATACAAGGGCCAGAGCAATTTGTACTAAATTCAGCCCGGAGTAGCAAGAGTTAAAAAAATAGTGAAAGTGGATTTTTGCTACTCCACCAAGAAAATCAGGGAAGAATTAATGGAAAGAATGTATCTGATCAGTAAGAAAATATGATGACACAGTTATTTTTCCAATAATAATTGCATTTTAAGTTCCCCATGAAACAAATTTTATTATTTAATTTGAAACATCTAACTTCAAATCTAGATCAGTTACATATAAATCTGTTTGTTAGCTACACACACAGTACTTTTTGTACTAGTAACAAAGAAGACAATATCATCCTGGTGTTCTGATCCTCCAGATTACTAATGATTAAATGCATTGACTGGCTGAAAACCAAGATTTTTCCCTAACAAGTTGAATTGAATTAAAATTATGGGTTCCAGGCATTCTGTCTTTGAAGACGTCCTGGTTTAAAGCAATCTGTTTTTAGGGAGAATAAACTGGCAAAAGAAATGGAAAAGTTGGAAAAAGTGGATAAAAGCTGGTATTTCGTAAATATGTATATGCCTTCTGTGCTTCCAGAGGCACACGCTGACCATCAGGATTAAGTCCAGGACCCTGAGCACCTGCAGTCACTAAAACTCAGCTGATGTCCTTTGCAAGACTGCTGTCTGTAGCATTTTGGATTGTCACCAGCCAATCACTTTCCAAAATCCAGTGCTGGACAATAACAGTCTGGATAATTCAACTCTGTTCCCTTTTTCTCAGCCTTTTGGCTAAGATCAAGTGTGCATATTTAACTAATATTAAACCTTCTATTTTACATCAAATATCTCTTTCACTTCCAATCCAGCCTTTCTATTCATTGCATCCAAATGGCATAATTAACACACCTTCTGAGACAGTTCTCACACCCTTGCTCTACCTGCTATAACGACATATATATATATATATATATATATATATATATATACACATATACAGAACCTCTGTTTTTGTCCTGAGGCACTATAACTTCACATTATCACTTCTCAAACTCCTGAGAATGAGGCATATTAAAATCATAACTTTTCCCTCTCTGTAGACTGAACCTGGTTCTCACCATTTTCTCTGTTCCACTCCTCAAGTTCTTTATGAGGATATGCAAAGGAGTACTTGTGAAGAAATCAGCTGTGGAAAGGAACATATTGGTGGATCTGTATTACCCAGTCCCAACTCGCTGCCAGGATTGCTCCCAAGGAACCCAGGCTGGAGCAAACATTGTAGAGCAACTGCACTGCTGCTCTTTGTCTTGACAGAAGGAAATCATCTCATCTTTATACTATCCCTTAGGGAATGCCATTACATAACTCACTGTTTGGCCTATATTTCCCAATTCTTGGCTCCACGCTGTTAACAGAAACACCACTGCTTCACTGCAGTTACTGACTCAAAACTGAGTACCACATAGGGACACAGGACCTGTCATATCAAGGAAGCTCTTGAATTCCTCTAAACAGGATACAGACTCTAATTGGATGAAAATTTTACCAAGCTATTACCATGTTTCATGTGTTGCATCTCCTGAAAGCTGTTTTCTGGACCTGGGGCATGAAGCAATCTTGGCCTGATGTTCAGTAACAGCTCTGCCCCATTTTGGCAGGTTTTATGCAGCTTCTCCTGCATTACTCATTACATGTGGTGTTTATGTCATTCATGCTGCAGAACTCAGAGCACAAGCATTTAAGTGATCAGCTGCATGAGAAACACACAACAGAGAAGTTTCTAATACGCATGTTCCTTTAGGCACCACATCTTCCCCACATGTATCTCTCCATTCAATGTGAAATGTTTCCCCATATATATCATGCGTTATTTACAACCCTTACAAATGATCTTCCCTTGTTGTTTTATTTTTTATTCTTTCCAAAAAGGATATGTAATGCCCCCCATTAATAGGTGTAGCTCCCATTTTACAGCTATGAAAACACAGGTAGAAATGGATTAAGTCTTGATCCCAACAAAGGAAATGACTGAATCAGGAGTTCTGGGTACTGGTGCTGTACTCTGACTCTGGTTCAGTACTCAAGAAATGGCATAAGAAATAGGTAACCATGTTTTTCAAATTCCTTGAAGTTCCTTTGGTTGATGAACTATTTCCATATGGTCCAACTTATTTAAAACACTTTTTAAAAGGGGAAATTAAACTTTCTCTGAAGCAAAATGTAACTGGGCTGTGACCCAAAACCTCAATTCGCATTTATGAGCATATAAAATGTAACCTCTGCACAGACAAAAAGAGTTAACTAAAATATAGCCGGCCCATACAGTGACACCTCCAAAATGTAAACCCTACAGGACAGCATACTGTCTTGCTGCTCTTACTTTTCCACCTGCTCCAACCAGGCACTCACCATCCAGGAGACTCCTGGGGGGGTTCTTGCATGAATGTGTTAACCCTGGATAAAAGCTACAACACCTCTTTGCACTGGTGTAGCCTCTGCAGGAAGATCAGCATCCTTCCAAGCTTGCTTACTTAGAGACGTCCGCGGGCTCCTCAGGAGCCAAACCCCTAAGGTGACACGCACCCCCCTAAGGTGACATGCACCCCCTCCATAGGTAACATACACTCCCCCAAAGGTGACATGCTCACCCATAGGAGACACGCTGCCCCCAGGATGACATGCCCCCTCTATACGTGCCCTGTCGCTCTCACCTACCGATAAGATGCCGGCGCCTCCCGGCTGCCCCGCGCGTCTCGGACACCGTCTCTCTGCCCGGTGCCCGAAGCAGCGTTACCGACGGTTCCCTGCCCCGAGCCGCCGGCGGGGCGGGGGTCACGGTCTGCACAGTGGGGAGCACTGCTGCCTCTCCTAGCTCGGAGCCGGAGCCGTCCTCCGCGCTTCTCCCGATGGATCCGTTCCGCGGCGTTCTGCGGCCGGGTGACTCCCCTGTGCCCTCTCGGCGGCTCCGCACAGCTCCCTCGGCAGAGCGGCGAAGCAGGGCCCTCCGGGAGTGCCCCGATAGCCGCCGCTTATCGCCGCGGCCCGTCACCCAGCAGGGCTCCGTTTCCAGGAAGCCGCGGCTCCCGAGCGCTTGTCTGCCGCTGGATGCAGATCGCCCCGTCCCGCTCGCTGCCTCCTTCCCTCCCTCTCTTCCTCCCTCCTCCCTCCGACCCCCCTCATCCTGGCAAGGGGGCTGGGAAAGTGCAGCGCGGCTCCAGCACATGCCGCGCCCGCGGTCATGGCCCGGACCCTTTGAGATGAACCGGGAACACCCCGGGCGCCCCCTCGCTTGTTCTGGCCATTCTGCTCCGGGCCCAGCGGCGCCAAAGGGCAGTGACAGACCGGCGACACCCGCGGGGACAGAAGGCCCTGTAACCCCTGTTAATTCCTCCCTTCTCCTAACCCACCAACTCATATTACCTCAATTCTGCTCTGTCATTTTCTTCCACGCCTGGATTCCCTTCCTTTCCTTTGCCCATCCTCCTCTGCCCCTGCCCCATGCTCTCTCTCTTCACTACCCCTTTCAAGATTCCCTCCTCTTACAACCCTCAATCTTGCCCTAATCATCATCTTTTTTTTTCTCTTACTGCCTCCTCCCTTTTTCCACCCTGCCCTCCCATAGGTTTTCCATCACTGAAGATGTGTAATTTGCTCTCTTTGATTCTTTGCTAACCAAAGCCTGCTCTGAGTCCTCCTGCTGCACCCACCACTGACCTCCGTGTTGCTTCTTCAGGCAGGTACTGTTCCTTGAGAATGGGCTTCCTCTCGATAGCTTTCCTAACACCTTCCAGATAATCCTGGTAAAAAGATGAAAAACGGTGATGTAGAAAGCAGGCTGCAATACTTCTGGTCCTTGCCTTACCACATGAACCCATACAATCACACCTCTTTTGAACAATGCTTGCCCAGCCTTCTGTAAACACCAACACACAATCAGGTTCCTGCCTTGGGCAGAGCACTGTCTATTATGGTATGGCTCATCCCTCTTCTATTTGCCCCTCTGTTTTTTAGCACCATAAGGCTGATTGACTGACAGCACAGGAAGTCCGACACTCCTCATGAGGAAAATGAGATGACTCTATGGAATTTGCACATGATCTTATGATAACTTTATTACTAATAGTGTTTGCTCCCTTTCAGACATACTCAGGAACATCCAGGACATGCATCAGACTCTTCTACCCTTTTACAGGAGGATAAAACACACACTAAAGTTCTCAAACAACCAGATACCCAGAGAACCCCCAGAGGAACCTGTTAGGGCAGAGTCATTGCTTTCTTGTGCAGTATCTTATAAAGTTGATTAAGGTTTGTATTTTTCTGTGTGCATTCTTAAAGGAAAGGCCTGAAAGAGGCAAAAGAAGATCTCTTGCACAGCTGAATATGTTTTTAAGAAGACGCATGAGGGAACTGACACACATGAAAGTGAGCAGCAAGAGACAAAACCAGATGGGCTGATGGAGCTGGCTGCGCAAATAACTTAAGCACTTCATGGTTTATATATATTAGAAGGTGCTGAGATGCAAGTAAAAGGGGTTTCATACTGGATCCTGAAACTGGTTGGGTCTTGGAGCCCCAGTGAAAAAGACAATAGTGATGCATAGCGGAAAAGACTAGTATCAGAGCTGGTGTACCTAGCAAGACAAAGTAAGGAGGTACAAAAACATGGACTTGTACAGTTAAGTACATGACACACTCTAATTATTGTAATTCTACCAACTGTTCTCTTGCTTTTCCTAGTATTTTGGGGTTTTACAATCAATCCCACTGACTGGTTGAAGATTCCCCTTGGCAAATATACCTGCAGCAGTTCAGAATGTAGCCAGCTACACAACCTGTCTGTTCAGGATTTCCAGCTCTGTAAAACAGTTGGTAAAGCTGGACTGTGCGTGCTCCAGCCTCAGACCTGGCAGCACCAGAAGTGTCAGCTCAACTCCTTGCAGCCCAGGACTGCATCAGGACACAGGCTGTGAGCTGCAGCAGGACTCATGTCTCTGTGCCAGCCCCACAGCAGGGTGGAGCACACAGGGGCTATTTTAAATCAACTTAACTGGATTTGCAGGAGGACATTTGTCAGAACAGCAAATCCCTGCAGGAACCCTACGCAACCAGTTGACCAGAAAGACTTTACTGTTACTGTCATTTCCTCTTAAACATGAGACTCATAATAAATTTCACAGATGCAGACTAATGCAAATGACCAAGGCTCCATCACTCCCAGTGCACATGTCCCTGTTTACTTCAGCTGACGATTGGCCTTCCCTGGTTTTATTCCAGTTTATTTTTTATGATCTTCATTTGCTGGGTCTTCATCTGGTATGTTTATGTAGCTGGTGCTTGGTTTTCATTATTTTTTAACTGCATTTCAGATTATTTGCTCTATGGTTTTGTTCATGCTCTCCTTTTCCATGAAATTCTAATAAAACACTTGGCTACAGATTTCCCAAATTGGATACTGCTGTTCAGTGCAGCTAATTATGTAGCAGGGTTCAAAGCCAGTTCTATAATGTAACAATTTACATATTCAGGAAAACAATAGGCACAAACCTACATATCATTGTTACAAGCTAGTTCCATACTCTTCTGGAATTTCCTTCAAAATACATATGTTTAGTATTCTCACGCATCTGAGAAGCAGCAAATACTGCACTGCTGGCATCACTAGAATATTTACAATGAAAAAATAAACCATCCTCTGATGTCTCTTAGGCCTAAAGGGGCATTAAACAAATGCTAGTGTGTTTCCTCTGAGGATCTCAAAGCACTACACAAAAGCACTTCACAAACTCAGCTACTCAACATCTATGAGATATGATATATAAAGATCATTTTAAAATGAAATATTCAGGATGGTTGCAACATTATATATTCCGTGTTTCAGCCTTGCCAGTGTTTTGGCATACTCAGATTAACTACAATTTTATTGTTTAAGTACTGAATTAAGTGATTTTTATTTGTTTTCTAAACCAACCAAAGTACAGACAGCAAACTCTGTGAGCAGAGCAGGCTTCTCAGGAAGACCCAGACTAAACTGACTCTTAGGAAGGCTGCTGTAAACCATAACTTTGCCTGCAATAGCAATAGCTAATAAGTCAATAGTTTGGCCTATTCATATGATCCTTTACAACAGGCTGACTTGGAGTAAACAATCATTTTTGTCGCTGCCCTTCATGCAAGCAGTATGTATGCAAAGATTTGCTTGTATCTCTACACACCCTCATTCATTCTATATTCTTTTAATTTTAGGATGCTATTTAAATGTTAATAAATATGAAGTCATCTGCCTAGAAGTAGATTATCTATCAGTCTATCAAGATATAGACTGGGTGCTTTCATTACTGTAACACAATAAACTTCAGACCATGGTATAACAAACCATCCCTACATAAAAACCATTTACGCAACATTTCTGAGGGTGTGTTATAGTAAGATTAAGCTGTAATTACACACATCCAGAAATCTAAGCACATGATTATTTTTGCTTCTTTGAGCATCTATCTGCATTGAAGTTTATAGTTTATGGTAATATAACTTGGGAGGGAAACAAAGAGACGAGCCAACAGAAGCAAAGCCTATCTTCTAAAAGCTAAACACGACTGGGGCAGCGGCTGAACTCACATGGGTTCAGTATTTTCGAATATGAAATACATGGAAAAAACTGAAATGCTTTTCTGCCCCTCTTGGCTTGTGCATCTCTAGTTTTCTTTATTACCACTGCCTCAGTCTTATCTGGTTAATAAACAGAGACAGTACTACTCTGTTGGTGTTTAAACGTCTGCCCGCCTAAACTCTAGTTTCAAAGCAGGTTTGACTTGTTCGCATGCGTGTATGATTTCAACGCTAAATCAATGAAATATTAAACCACTGCAAGATTAACTTATCCACAATTGCAAGCACGGCAAGGTGACACAGCAGTTACTGTATCGGGAAGGTTGGGTACGGCCGGGGCCAGTGTCACGCCGCCAGGCCCCGGGGGTCAGCAGCAGCCCCGCGCTCCAGGGACCGGCCACGGCGCCCGCCGCCGCCAGCAGGCACAGCGGCGCCCTCTGCCGGCGCTCCGTGGCGCCGGGAGCCGCCCCTCAGCCCACCCCACCGGAGGGACCGGCAGCCAGCGAGCAGGTAAAGAGAGCCACGGGGCCTGCCACCAGATTCCGCTCTTAACTGGCTAATCCACCTTCTTCACGGATGTAGCCCAGCCCGAGCTGCATCACATCACAAGCTTCCAAGGCTTTCTGTTTTGAGCACGTGTGAGCAGCCTTAGATGACTCGCATATGATCCAATCATAATTCAATCATAAGTAATAATGAATTCTTTCATAAAGAGCTATAATTATTTTTGCAATTGGATGCAAGCAACAGACAGGCTGAGAGAGCTTGGGCTGTTCAGCCTGAAGAAAAGGCTGTGGGAAACCTTAGAGCAGCTTCCAGTACCTAAAGGGGCTGACAAGAAAGGTGGAAAGGGGCTTTTTACAAGAGCCTATAGTGACAGGGCAAGGGGGAACGACTTTAACCTGAAAGAGGGAAGACTGAGATGAGATCTTAGGCAGAAGTTTCTCTCTGTGAGGGTGGTGAGGAGCTTGCACAGGGTGCCCAGAGAAGCTGTGGCTTCCCCATTCCCAGCAGTGTTCAAGGCCAGGTTGGATGGGGCTTGGAGCAACCTGATCAAATGGAAGGTGTCCCTGCTCATGGCAGGGGCTTGGAACTGGATGGTTTTTAAGGAGCCTTCCACCCCAATATGTTCTGTGATTCTATGCTGCCATAGTAAGCATAACAGGCTCTTCCAGTGCCGTTTTTTTTGAGCATGTGTGAGCAAATCTCAGGTAACTCAAGTGTTATCCAATAATAATTCATAGTAAGTAATAATGAATTATCTTATGAACAGCTATCACTAGTTTTGCAACTGGATGCAGATATCATTTGTGAAATTAATTCATTTTCTCAGAGCCAGACAAGTAACAGAACCGTAACAGGTCCAGAAATTAACTCCCGTTCTTGGAGCACTCCTTATCAGAACAGTGTGACTTGGCAGTGGGGCCAGCTTGGAGGACACAGATTTGCTTCTAGAACATCTGAAAAGAGACAGACACAGACAAGTATGCAGATACAGGAAAAGAGAGCTAGCTGGGAGGTTTCTGAAACAGCACATACAAAAGCAGGGGGCAGGAAGGACTTGCTTACAAGAGCAATGTACAAATTCAAAATATGACACCAATGGCAATGCAGAGCATTTTAAACATTATGCCCAGGGGACAAAGGGACATAAGGACAACATAGTCCAACAAAGTTGTGCAGCAAGGTGCTGTGTAACAGGAGCTGGGTGCTTATAAAAGATTAAACTGTTAGCATCCATAGTAACTTGTTCACTTCAAAGTTCAAATGTTACATTTTCTGATAGGAAATTACCTTTAATACCTGATAAAGCTAATAATTTTCTCTATAAGCACACTGTGTAGTCACAAATATTTTTAAGATCAACTATCATTCTGTAAAAGAAGTTCATTTATAATAAAAGACGCAAATACTCACTATTCAGTAGATGGCACACCATAATACTACTTATTCTCAATTGCAACTGCTAGCAGAGGGCATTGTTTTACTCACAAATAGTGATAAAACATGCTTTGCAGGTGAGCTTAAAAGCAAAGTCTTTATTCCAAAAGGTTTATTAGGTGAAGCTATTTATCTAATTATCTAAGAATAAGATAAAATTAAAATTATAATCTGTGCCAAGTGAAGTTTGAATGAGATTTTGGAGTGATTATTCATTTCATCTGCCATAACATTTCCAAATTCTAGATCAGGAATACTAAGTACTGGAAAAATAAATAAGTAATGTTCACAAATTACTCTGGGGAAAGAAAACAGGGGCATTTGAAGTACACGATATTCAGGTCTTTTCCAACCCAAACCATTCTATGATTCTATAATTGGTATGCGAGATTAACATATCAAAATTGCAGAAGGTCAAAATGAAAGCCTGTAAATACACGCACGGTTTTAGTTGTTTGAGGAAAACAGAAAATCTGTGGTGACATTCCTATTATAACTTTTAAATAAAGCTTCTCTTTACCCCTTTTCCTCTTCCCATCAAAAAAAAACCCAAACCTCTCATCAACTCCAATACAAACTCAAATTACAATCTACTGACTGTAACAAGCACTCTTCTGAGCCAGCACTGATAGTATCAACAACAGTTTATCTTAAATACAAAACCAGCATAAACCTTGATCTATACAACAAAAGCTTAGCCAGATTCTCAATAACAGTCAGCATACACTGGCAGGCATTTTCTATGTTTTACTCTTGGAAGTGTTCTTTCAACTCCCAAGTGCTGTATGGAATACCATTCCTCTTAAAAAGTGGGACATCTCCAGATGGGAAAGAAGTATTAGAGTAGAATGTCTCTATACTCCATGGTGGATTTAGTGACTGGATTTCTACACCAAAACAAAAAATGTAAAAAAAAAAAATGCTTCCCAAAAAACTTCCTCAACTGTCCATATTAGAAAACCCAACCTGTCTTTCAGCCTCACAAAAGCTGAAACTGAACGTGCCATGAATAGCTTGATCAACTCTGAATCGCAGGTTTTAGAGAACTTGTGACTAAAATAGCTCTATAAACTTGTGTTACAACTGGCACAGAAAGCTTGCCTTTCTCCCTACCTTTATCTGTAAAGTGTTTATCACATTCCTTCCTCATACATCAGCTCCTTGTGATGAAAGCAAGCCAGTGATTAATACTTTTTATTAGGCTGGTTCTAGTGACTTGAAATGAATTTGCCCTGACTTCTCAAGCATGCCACCACACCCACCGCATGGCACTCCAACCATGCCAGGAATGCACAACAGAATAAGTTATCTTACACGATACTTCATAAATCTATAGCAATAAAATTAACTGCATGATGGCTTCAAGCACGAATCACCTTCAGGACGCTCTTCCTCCCTCTCTCCAAAAGAGGAAAGCCAATAGCTTTAGAAGCCTGGAGAAGGCACTGCTCTGTCACTTGTACTCTGTGCTTTCCTAAAGCTCATTAAGCAAAGCATGCTGTAGGAGACAAAAATGGAAAGCAGTCCAAACACTTCAATTTTGTAATTACAAAGTGACAAAATAAGAAGTTTTATCCAAGTCTTGTAATGTATCCTCTGTTACATCAGGATCACAGACTTTACCTAAATTTAAACTGAATTCTCTATGCATCATTTTGCAGTGTAAACCCAAACCACACTAAATAAAGGATGGGAAGACTGAATTAGCCTAGACACCGTCTGACAGCAAACTATACTTAACAATATCCTCTGTACTAATTACAACTTGGCTTGTCTTGGGCGATAGCTGCAATTCCTTTGCCTTTGGCACGATATACATAAATGAGCACCAGTTTAAAAGTGATTCATCACTGGATTTGTTTCTTAATCACTGACTACCAGCTGAGACTTGAGAAGTAAGCAGACACTCACACCTTGCCTCAGCTGCAAGGAACTGTTTGAACTCCCTTCACAGCTGTCTACAGAACATCTACTCACAGATACTTCACAGTGAGTTCTCTTCTATCAATTTTATAGATTAGGGAGAGGCCTGGATTTCAAACGTTTGTTGACATAACTAGATTAATGTACATGCTTTCTTCTTGCATATAAAATGATATCAGTGAAAAGTCTTTCCTCTTCCTGTGAGTTGGTTATGGACCCTCCACTAAGGGGTTTTGTCAGCATCTCCCTCAGGGTAGCTGGGCAGACATTTATATGAAAATAAGAGATCTCAGAATTATACTCCTCTGTTACATTAGATAAATCTCTGATAGAGACAACCACTTTGAGATGCTACTAGATGCTCCAATGTTATTTGTGGTTAAAAAGAAAAACTCCAAAAGCATCTTTATGCCCCGGATGGACATCCAGAGAGCAAGAGTTCAAACTTCCAGCCCGATCTGTACCGTGTCAATACACGAACTAACAGTTGTGCGCTCCAAGTTCGCAGGACCCCAACCCGCCTGAGGCGCCCCAGTCCCGCCCACCTCAGGGGGCGATGCACTGAGGGGCTGAGGAGAAGGTGGGGAACCGCAGCCCTCTGTGTACATATCAGACCCGGCTACTACAGGGCGAAGGTTGCCGAGGCACATCCCACATATGCTCCCTAAGACAAGGGGAAAGAAAGACTTCCTTATCACACACACATCCCTCCTCCTCACCCGCACCGAAAGCCCGCCTCCATCTTGGAACCCCGCCAAGCCCCGCGCAGGTGCGCGGCCCCTCCCGCCAGCCGGCCACTGCGCATGCTC
>JASSUY010021013.1:0-19267 GCA_032466535.1 Forpus xanthops | reverse complement strand
CGCGGCAGGTGCCCGGAGCCGCTGCGGTCCCGCCTCTCCTTTCTGCCTGAGGGCGGCGGCGGAGGCAGCAGCAGCGGCAGCAGCAACAACCACCGGCGGAGCGCCCGCGGGTTCTAGGGGGCGGCTGGCTTCGGGCTGCGCCGCTCGCCCTCCTCTTCTGCCCGTTCTCCTCCCTCCCTCCCGCAGCAACGCGCTCGGTGGCACCCAGCGGAACGAGGACGAGGCGCCGACCCTCCGGCGGCATGAACCGGCCTCACCGCGGGGCCGCGGGCAGCCGGGGCCTGGGCACCATGGAGGTGAAGAGTAAGGTAGGTGCTGGTCACGGCGCTGAGGGCCGCGGGCGGCGGCGGGGCAGGAAGGAGCCGGCCCGGCCGTGCCTTGCGGGAGCGCCTGGTCACGGTGCCGCTGTGGAGAAGGGCGGGAGGGGGTGAGGGGTCGGGGCAGGGAACGCTGCTAACTCACCTGGTGGCACCGGGGGCGACGGGCCGGTGTCCGCCGGGGCACGGCCCCGGTGTGGTCGGAGCGCTCCTCAGGCCGTGGGGCTCGGGGTGTCAGCGGCGGCCGTCTGCTTTCCACACCTGCCCGGCCCCTCTCCAGCCAGCTACTGGAGTGCTGTCTGCGGAGGGAAATAAGCGTTTCTGAGGTGTTCTTAAAAAGCAGATTGGAGTTGCGCCGTTCGTTTCTGTGTAGACTGAAAAGCATACAGGGAAGTAGATGAGGAAAGTTTGGTATAACTGTGCCAAAAGAGGTGTTCAGAGTTGTAATTCACAAAATCCAAAACCTGCTGTCTGAATTAAGCACCTACTAACTTAGGGGCTGTTCTTGTACTTTCTTTCTTTATTATTTAACTTAGTGACTGTGTTTTCATGGCTTTTATTGGTGGGGTAGAGCATGTTCTTGTAACTCTCATTACTTGGTAGAGGTAAGCCCTGACTAACTTACCTTAAAATAGAGCTTGCCTTCTTTTAGAGGCTATGCGAGGATTTCACATTGACAGTAGTTTCAGGTGTGTATATCGGTGTGTTCTGGCTTGTACAACAGTTTTCTGTGGCCAGAGCTTTACTCAGTTGTGTAAATTCTCTCACGGGAGTATCTGCATCCATTGTTCTTGTTATTAATTTCTCATGTGCTCATTGGGAAAAGTCTTTTGGCAAAACTGTGTTCTGAAAGAAATTAGATTTTTTATTTTCTGGTTTACGTTTGTTATATTTTATTGATATTCTGCAATTAATAATTGTAAAAGTGTTGAATGAGCAGCATTAGGCAGTGTCAAGCCATTAGCTAAATGTGGGTAGCTTGAGTCTTCCTTTCCTGCCGGTCATGTGTTACAGCAGCTATGGTATAGGTGAAGTAAGTGATCAAGACTTGTATGTGTGTTTTTAAGGATAGCCTGCTGCAGTGCTGAAACTTCTAGAAAACGTATGGTTTGTATTTTGAATGAGGATGGCTTCTTTCAGGTCTTTTCACATGGTCAAAACCGGAAAGCACAGGTCTACCTGGTGTGCCAAATACTGGTTAAGCATAGCTGTTACTGTGGTTGGGGAAGTCTTCTATCTGTGCTCTTACAAGGCTGAAAACAATCACTATAATGTGCTTACAAACAAAATACTTGTTTCCTCAGCCCCAGACTCTAGGCTTACTGTTCCCCCATTGTGTTTTCCTTGATTTAAAGTATACCTAGAGATCACCTGTGTGGTATGTTCTTTGGTGTTTGTATGGAGATGTGTAGGAGTTTTAATAAACAAGGATTCTCTCAAGTGCATATTATGCAGCAGGTCTCAAGGCATTCCTAGAACTACTTGTCACTAATGCATTATTTAACAGCACCTTGATTTTAATATAGCATAAGAGTTCTCTTCCTTTTATGAAAATAAGCAATTCTAAAGAGAAGGAAGAAAGGCTTCTTCCTTCCTTGTGTGGGAGGTGAAGGGGACCATTACTGTGGAGTGGTCTAGTGTTTGAGAGCTTATGAGTGAAGTATAGCTCTGTATTTAGATATTGCAGATCAATATTCCTGCCCAGCTGGCAAAGCTGTGCCAGCACAGCCTGGCTGTGCGTGCATTTATATGAGAAGATTTCTTCTGTTAGTTTGGTTTATTCAGCTTGGGAACTTGGCTGAACTTGACTTTGGGAATCCCCACAGTATATTAATTTCATTTAGCCCTTTTTCTTGTCATACAAAATAAACTTTTATACCCCAAACTAGAGTTCTCAGTGGTGGTATGAAAGCCCCCAGATAAACTTCTCATTCTCTAGATACAAAATTCAGGTTTTCCATGCGCTCTCTCTTAGGACTTTGAATGATATTTTTTTTGCAGAATCAAATCTAATATGCTGATAAAACAGATGTTACTGTAGTTCATATTCTGTTGGTGCTGGAGGCTTACAGCATAGCAACAGTATGCTGTGTTGCAGGGGACTTAAAGATGTCTCTTAAGTCTTACTCTAGTAATTTCCTAGTGTGCTGACATGGCTTGTGCTGTGTTTTCCCAGTTGACTTAGCAATATAACAGTGTGTGTTTGTAAAAAGCCCAGGTGGTAAGAAGACTTCCCTTAAGCTACTTTTCCAATATTTCATCTCTCCTAAGTATAGCCTGGAATGGGATGGAGTGCATCATTTGATAGCAAATGAAAAGATTTCAGGGAGTTAAAATTGTGAAATTGTATGGTTTTACTTTTTTTTTTTTTTTTACCTGCTTTATAGTAATATTGAGCATATGGCATACCATGTTAGGAAAGGATAGATTATCTCTTGGTGTTTGCACCAACTATGTGCAAAATAACGGGGGGGGAAATCACATGTTTGAAAATGTGGCCCTTTGCATGCTTGCTGAAGAGGAGTTAATATTTACTTCAAACTGCAAGTGGGCTTGTTGGCTTTTAAAACTTTTATTACTGAATTATGTTTAAACTATGTAGTCTTTGGAAGCCAAACAGTTTCAGTTGATGCAGTGCATGGGCAGTTCCTGTGGCATTCATACTTCACATAGCTGAAGATTTGAGAGGCACAGGATAAAGTCTTTCACTTACGTCATGGTTAAACGTGCTACCTCTGACATGATGGGAGTTCCTCCTGCAGGCTTTACTTTTCTTGTACACGGGTATGAATCATCCCTCCAGCCTTATTGTGAGTTAATGTTACTGTAGTGGAGTATTTCTAGGTGAGGAATGTTCCCAGATAATTCCTTTATTTGAAACTTTGTGAGGAAGCTGGGGTGGTGGTAGGTTTAGCTTGTACTGCTGTGCTGTCAGAGTTACTATGGTGTTAATGTGCTAACAACACGGGGTACTTGTCTCCTTATTTTCATGCCTTTATTTGTATGTGAGAACTCTAAAGCTTTTGCTTTTGATCCAAAAGGTTGTTATCAAAAGTGAGGTAAAGGTTGGTCTGGAGGCTTGGTAACATGCACCTTCATATCTGTGGTGTGTAATGTATACCCAAGTATGTGCTACCAAGGCTCAAACTTTGTCAGTATTTTGTTCCATGTGCCCTTCTGTTTTGTTTAAAACTAACTTGCTAAAGTAATTATTTGAAAGTCTTTATGTTCACTGTAGATCAGAAATAAGAGTTCACAAAAAATGCTATCTGCTGACTCTTGTTTGCTTTTCTGTTTTCTAATAATTAGCTTATTAGTTCATATACAAGTTGGTCTACTTTTAGTGAGCTGACTGCTGCTATCAATTTTAGCATCTTTAGTATGTTGTGTACCTGACATGGAGGTTTGGGGGTAATTTTTATCTCATATTCTGTTTGCTCTAAGTCCTGCCAGTGTTAGGCAGAGCACTATAATTTTACTAGTCATGCATAATAAAACTCTCATATATCTATAGTCTACATCAGATACTTGCTTTCTCACTTGTACTTACTTTAGATTTATGCCTACCACCACTGAATCAGTGTTTGTTATATAGTTGTCTTAGGAGTTTGCATGGACTGGGGAGCTGAGTGTTTTCTTGAATGATCATACTGATTAAATGCAAATCCTGCTTCTTAAAGTCCAGTGCCAGTGATTAAGCTTTGAGTTTTTATTTTTTTTCAATTCTGAATCTGGATACAGCCACATTTTGTAAGACTCTGCAGTCAAGAGTCTTGATCAGGTAGGCAGGCCTTCTGAATCCTTTTAAGGAGTAGTGGCTGGTTGCCTCTTTCTATCTCTAGGTAAGAGCAGAATTCATGTGCGATCAGCTCACCAAAGCTTTACTGCACAGAGTTTGTACTGAAAAGCTGCAGCATATTTTGTAGTCTCAGGCCAAAGTGACTTTTTCATTTCTTATCCAAACAACTGGGAATCTGAAAGCTACTCAGTCTTGCATAAGTTAACCATAGCTGTACAACAATTTTTACATACTGTTCTGAAGTGCAGTGAAATTTCTTTGAAGAACAATTCCAGGTAGTCACATACCATAGGAGGTTAATCATAATCTTGGTTTTGAGCCGCCAACGTCAGTGCTGGGTATGAATTTAGTCTCTTACTGAAAGCATAGCTGTTCCATAAGTGTGTGAGAATCTGCAGTTATTCTTAGCACTAGTTTGTCACCTTAATGCTAAACTCCTGAATTAATGAATTCTTTTACCAAGATGAAAAACTTGTAACTGTGGGTGGCAGGGGGGGAGCCAAACACCAAAAGCTACTTCAAAATTACTGGTTGTTGTCTTTAGTGCATTTTTAATTCCATATCATTTGTAGTCCAACATCCAAATCATTCTATTGATTGAGAATGTTACATTTCCATATTAATGATGTATAATATATTTTGTTGTAGTTTGGAGCAGAATTCCGACGATTTTCTCTGGAGAGATCTAAGCCTGGAAAGTTTGAGGAGTTCTATGGATTATTGCAGCATGTGCACAAGATACCGAATGTTGATGTTCTGGTAGGATACACGGACATTCATGGAGACCTGCTGCCTATCAATAATGATGACAACTATCACAAAGCAGTTTCCACAGCTAATCCTCTGCTCAGGATTTTCATTCAGAGAAAAGGTAAGTACATGTGAAGTCAATGAATCATCTGTTTCTCCAGTTATACAGTAACTAGTGTGACGTATAGAGGAAAAAAAAAACCTTCAATCCTATTTCATCATGTTAAATTTCATAATAATTATGGATCATGAAAGGTATTCACAACTCATCTGTTTTGCAAGAGCTTCCTCAGGCAATCTATTTATACTTCGTGGGTTTTTTTCTTGTGTTTACTTCAGTTTAAGTCAAATTAAATCTCTAGCAAATGCTTCTTTTTTGTTCTGTACAAGCAAATGAAAATAAACTTTAAACCTCTAGGGCTTTTTGCTCTCTATGTTGAATGCCTTTCACTTAAAATTGTAATTTTGATCAGATGAGAATTACAGGATGGAAAGGAATCTTGAAAGTCTTATTACGAGGTACTAATGTCAGTATAAATTAAAGGCTAAGTTTAATATGCTACTCTTGTCATACTTTTCTAATAAAACATTCTGAAACCTTCAAAATGACAAGCTTATTTCAATTAACAAAGCTCAAGTGTGAGTGTGCTCAGTTTGTTGGTTTGCCTTTGAAAATAGTATGTCCTCTAGGCACAAAATTTTCAATGTCTTTTTCTAGCATCTGCTTATTTTGTGAAGGAAAACCCACCCACCAGATTCGAAGTTGTATTTGTTCTTGTCCAGGAGAGCATGTGAAGGGGAAGGGAAAAGGAAAAATCTAGTCATCTGGTTTGAAATTGTTTTAATACAGAGTAGTCAAGAAATTCTGACTTCTTTACTTGGTTTTCAGCTGACTTGCATAAAGGCATGTGTGTATATATTTTATGTACATAGGTGAACACGTTTGTGCAGCTCTTATTAGATTAAGCCAGTCAACTTCCCTTTGAACAGCAAGCTGCTGCTTCTTTAGCTCTTTTATAAAGATGTCCACTTTCTGACTTGCTAAGCCAGATTAATTTCCTTAGAAAATACTTGGGCATCAAAAGCTTTTATCAGTTTTCTCACTCCAAAAAATAAGATCCACAGCATCTGACGCAAAAACAATATTCAAAAGCAGTGTGCCTGCTTGCCAGCTGCTGTGTTGCTGGCAAAATGTGTTTGTTTTGTTTGTATTGAGGACTGTGTGGTATAGCAACACTTAGGTTTTCAGTCCTGAATTGCTAGAGGAATTAACTGTTTGCTTTAATAGCACCTGAAGGCAGAAAGAGTCTATGATTCCATTTAATCTCCTACAGTAGCCATATGACGAGAACACATAAGCCACTTTGTCGGAGTGGGATTATTGAGTTTATATTTTAACACCATATGTTTTTAGATTGTTACTAGTGTTACATTTCTAGCACCTTATACCTTCATTGAACTGTTACTTAAGGTATGATAGGTTACTCCTTATTACTTAGGTGCAAGGACTTTGCTAATCACTTATATTACAATGCACAGAACTAGAAATAGATTAACCCACTTAAGTTTATCATGCCTAGAATTCATTATCAGGAAAACCTGTGTAGAAAGTATCATTTGTCATCACCTTCCATTTGACACCAGAGCCTTCTGGATGTGGAGTTACAGGGAATGGAGAACCCAGGCTGGCACCTGAGTCCAGCACTTCCAGCACTGTTCTTTGTTCTGAATTAGTTGTAACTGCTTTGATAATTCTGATGATTAAATTGGGGCTTTAGCTTCATTTTGCATCTTTGCATAATATAGAACAGATGTTTATTTGATGGAAAATAAGGAAATAATATGATTCTGTATTTTACTTGTGTGCCTCTAAAGCTGCATTGCAGAGGTTAGAGATGTATTGGAATTTGTGCAGCCTAATTTGTTAAGGTATGGTTAATTCATCCAACTGTACAGATCCTTACTGGCGCTACACCTGAAACTGAAAATCAAATATCTGAACAAATACCTGCTGTTGATGGTACATTGATGGGGCTGCTTTGATCTGTGGTATTTTGGAACTATAACTAGTTACTCTTCTACCTGCAAGGCTTTTTGTATCTTTCATGTGTTCTCTTCAATCTGAAAAATTTCTATGGGTTTTCTAATGGGACTTTGTCCTTTTTTGTATTTCCAGCAATAATAGTTGGGAATTTAAGATTTTTGGTAAAAAGCCACTTGGGGAAAAAGAGGGTTTTCTCTGTCTTAAAAGGTATTACGTTCTATCACACTGTGCTATCAATTTAGAAGATAGATGGAATTTGTGGGAAGCTAACAGAAGGAACGAGAAGACTAAAACAAAATCTAGTAAATAGTATTAACTTCTTAGTATATTGCATCCAAGAACACCTTAAGAGGTTGAGAGGGAAGCAACAAGATGCTTTTGCATTTATTAACAAGTGACAGTTGTGATAACGTGACTCTAAAATGTCAGAAATTATGTCAGAGTAAGCACCCTTTTCTATCTGACACCTAATTTATCAAAGCCAGAAGATGTCCCAAGCATTTATGTGTGTTGGTTAATGTAGTAAGAAACTTGGAAATCCTGTAATTAAATGAAGTCACATTATTCCCCATAGACTCTTCTAATTGTGTTTAGCCAGATTCCTCTAAAACATTTTAAACTGCTTCACTCCTAAACCTAAACTAGAGCTTGATATTGTGCAAGTCAAGAGCAGCTATTAGGTCCTGGAAAACAGCTCTCTTATCAGAATTTCTCTCTGCAGTCTAACAGATGAACAGGTACTGCTGACATCTGGAATGTAAAGGTTAAACTGATGTATCATAATTAAATCCAGATGTATAGGAGTCGCTCTGTCTGTGAGAAAAGTCTTCCTGAAGATCAAATGGGGAGGGTGGGGGTGAACACAGTCTGCACAAACCCTGAAGGGCAGTTCAACATGAGGAACTTTGCATTGTAAATGCAAGAATAATAGAGATGATAACAGAAGGTGTATTTGATTATAATGACCTTCAAACTCACATGCAAGTTATTAAATTACAGTATACAGCTCTTGCAAGTTGTCCATGTATATGGTTGTTTATAGTAAAAACTGGATTCTTTGGTTAATTCATTTGTGCCTTTTGAGGTAGACTTGTCACTGAGAGGCTTTAGTTTAGTGAAAATTGAGAGAAGCTGATTTTTAAACAGCTCTTTATAGAATATCCTCCCTGTTCTGAGTCTTCTTCCAACAAACGTAGGTCACTTCCTAAATCCATGTTTTGTTATAACTTGTGACTCAATATGAGACAGAATAAATTTGGGCTTATTTTAAAAATGCTAAATTGTATCTATTCAAATTTATTCATTATTTGGGGTTCTGCAAATGTAACTTGTATGGGTAGCTCTGTGTTGCTTGCAGACAGATCAGAAAACTTTTTCAAATCTGACTTTAACAATGTTAAATGAAACCAGATTTGGCATTTGTGGGCTGTTGTTTTAAGCACCATGTAACTACTGTATACAGATTGTGCCACCTTGAGTTTGGAACTGTGGAAGGAAAATTCATTCTTGCACTATGTGGACATTCTCCTTAACGCTATCTGTAGTTAACACCTTGTCCTCTGGCTTTATGCCAAAATATTTTCCGCTGCAGCTTTAAACTGATTAGGTAGTGCCCAAACAAAGATGCCTTTGTACTGCAGAATCCTGCTTTCAAGCACTTGCTTAGCAGTGAAGAGAGGTTAAACAGAGTCACACTGCTTGGCTGAGGTTTGGAGATGAGTTTTCATCAACCTTTCACTATTTCCTTTTCCCACAGATTATGTCACTTTAACTGTTTGCCTTAAAGCCTGCACTGGTTTTGAATCATTAGACTGCTAAGACTAGTTACAATGCAAAAACCCTTCCCTCTGGTGCTTTGTAGTTTCTGAAATGTTTTGACATATGGCCTGCAAGTCTGGGATACTTTTATTTCAACAGCGTGTCATGTAATTTAAGTAAGTTGCTAAAAACAAAAGCCCCAGGTTAGCGTTAAATATCTTTGATTGTACATTTGTCATATGAAAGAGATTTCTAAAGTCATTCTCTCTTCCAGTGTTTTTTGTGATCTCAGTTTTTGTTTAAAAAGCACATTCCAATCTGTTCTTTCACATACAGATGTATTTATGTAATCTTTGAAAAGCCAGTTCTCTTGCAACTGAGAGTAGTTTTTCTACTGACTGTGGAAAGATTTGATTTGGATTTTCTGTTGGGAAAAGAGCACAAACTTTCTGTGATCATTTGCAGGACACATTAAATCTACTTCTTGGATGTGTAGATAATGAATGTGTATATGTTTGTGGATATAGTACATACCACACTTAGCATGTAGGCACGGGAGGCCTGAGTGGCAGAGAGAGATACTGCTATGTGGCCTGCTATGAAGGTGAAGAAGCCTTAAAGCTGCTGTGGCAAGCTGGGAATGTCTAATAATGATATACTTTTGATAGGACAGTGTATAAAATACCAGATACCCTGATTCTTAGACAAGAATTTGATTTGGTGCGCTTGAAATTTAAGGAGGGAAAAACTTAAAAATGAAATACTTTTTTAATGTTGGAACCTGTGCATATGGAACAGCACTTGTAAGAAAATAAACGCTGACAGTGTTTTGATACACTTTTCCTGGTTTTAAACCAATTCTTGTGCTAAAAACAGTAGAATCATAGAGCGGTTTGGGCTGGAAGGGGTGTTAAAGATCATCTGGCCAAGGCAGGAACACCTTCCACTAGACCACGTTGCTCCAAGCCTCATCCACTGTGGCTGCTTCAGAGGTTATATGTTAGTGCACATATCCCAGATCTTTCATTAGCAGCTTGCACTCATAACACTCATAAATGGTGCATGTGCAATTTTCCTATTTTCCTCAGATGAGCTTAGTCTAAAAAACCCACTGTGATATGGCTTAAGGTCTGAACACTGTGGAACTAATCAGTTGAAATACTTCCAGCTTACTCATGGCTTATTGGAGAACTTCCCAAAGAACAGAGCTCTTCTGAAGCAGTGTGGTGTTAACTGCATGGAAATGTGTCACTGCTACAAACCAAAAACAAAGTGAAGCTTTTGAAATGAAGCAAAATGACATGTCTTGTCCATGTAATGGCTTCCTGGTCCTTGGAATGTGTTTATCCAGTCTTGTTGAATTTAACATAGATTGGGCAGCCTTAAAACCAGAGTTCTGCTCTACGAGATTTACACTACTGAAACATGCAATGCACGAAAAACCAGAGATTTTATCTAGTTTTTGAGATTGCCGAGATGCAACTGCTGTGGGGAAGGGGAAATCCATGACATAAAAAAACCCTTTGCAACCATTAACATTCTGAATTTTAATATATGAGTCACCATTGTCCTCTGGTTGTTTAAAATCTTCATGCATATCATAATTTTTAGTTTCATATTACTTTGTATTCAGTAGTGAAAGATTTAAAGTAAGACCCTACTGTCTAGTATCTTCTTTCACAATGGCCCTTTCCAAGTTGTTTTGTAAGCAATTATAGTTCCAGAGAAGAGAAGCTATTGCAATTCATTGAATTGCAAAAATGCTCCCAATGTAACAACCAGATGTCTAACTTGAAACTGGTTGGATGGGTTGTCAGTGGAGATAAGGGCAAAACTTCCCACACTTTTTCCTTTGATCATAAATTTTAAGCAAACATTAAAAAAAGTTGTTCCATGTTGTCTGGAAAACCAGCCCTGTTAGTGCTCAGTGGTGCAGCACAGGGTTTGTAATGGCTGATCTTCACTTAGATACCCCCAAATGCATTTGAGAGTAAACGGCGAGTTTGTATTTTTGGCAGTTTTACACTTCAGCCATAGTCCTCCTGTTACACACTTGGCTTTGGGAGGTTGGATTGATTTTTTTTTTTTTTTTTTTTTTTTTTTTTTTTTTTTTTTTAATCAACCCACTCTTCAACACAACTGATTTGATATTCTTAGGCATCTGAAGAACAGATTTTATGCTATATCTAAAGCTTTGGTTGATGCTGAGACCTAATGTTACTGTAGTTTAAATTACATTTCTTTTTCTTCTTGACCTCTCTTTCTGAAGATCAACAGTAATTCCATTTCCTGAGAGAACCTTTCAGGATCCCAAATAAACTAAAAAACAGATAAAACTCATTTAATGTTCTCAAGTGTAGCTAGTGTAGATTATTTTGTTTGCTTCTACTTTCCTGCTTTTCTTTGTACAATTCATAGAATAGCCCAGGTTGGAAAGGGCCTCAGATGAGATTAACTAGTACCCTGTCCAGTTGAATCTTGAAAATCTCTAGTGATTGGGGCTCTCTGTGTCCCTATAGAGGTTGTCTTAGTGATTGATCTCACTGGGGGGAGTAAAGAAAACAAAAGGACAGACAAATAAACCCCCATCCCTTTTGAAGGCATCCTTTGAACACTAAAATACGAGAGACTCTTTCAGGCTTTCCTTGTAGCATAGTTTGATCACCTTCTCAGTCTTCATTTGGATCCTCTCCAGTCTGTCCACATCTTCATTGACTTGTGAGGACCAGAACTGGACACAGTTACTCCAGGTGCAACCTGACAAGTGCTGAGCAGGGAGCTGATCACATCTCTGCCTCTGTTAGTAATGCCCCTGCGAATGCAGCCTCAGTATTCAGTTTGCCTTTGCAATCGTGTTCAGCTTGTCCACCAGGACTCCCAGCCTGTACTATGCTCTTTGATTATGCCATGTGCAGGACCTTGCACTTGTCTTAAACATTTTATTGTGCTTGCTAGCCCACTCCTTCATGTAGTTTTGTTTTTACCTGCTGACCCCAGGGTCACAGGGCTGGGCTCACAGGTTAAGTGGGAGAGAAACATCTGTGTGGCACTGTGAGTGCTGCTGCACATGAAGTGAGTGCAATGGGGTGTCTAACGTAACACATGGAACAATTTGTGTTAGTGTCTTCTTTGCTCATCAAGTGACACTTACAGAAACACCACTCTGGATGAAAAGGTGGCGACATCTGAGAAACAGCAGAAGTAGAAATTAACTCTGCATGGTGGCTGTCATAGTCCAGAGAAGCATCCATGTTCTCACAAAGGAACTGATGTTGTCACAAAAGTGACTCCAGGGTATGGCTGTTTGGACTTGGCTACCTTCGGAAATAATTCCTGTTTGTGTCTGTTAAGTTGTTAAACAACTTTATTTATAACCTTTAATGCTAAAGATAGTCTGTCTTTAGCAAACAGCTTTGCCTTCCTTAAGGTGTGAGTGCTCTTTTTAGCCTTGAAAAGCAATAGTGTAACTGAGGCTGCCATCAGGACACAATTTTTAAACCATATTGATGAACTATGTTGTTATTCTTGCGTAGCCACGAGGTGTGAGTTTGTGATAAATCCCTTTGTTGTTTTTTGTTGGCTAACTTGAATGAGTTTCTTTTTCTGTTGTCCTTCTTTTAAAAGACCAAGTCTGCCTTAGTAGAGCAGTCATTCTTAAAAGAAACTTGTAGTTTTCAACAGTCCCAATGTCCAGGGAAGGGGGAAGTTAGTATTTCATGCTGGAATAGCATTAGACTTCACTAACTTCAGAACATCTGTCTTTGTTCTCTTTTGTTTAAAGCATCTGAAGAGTCCAGATATAACTGGTATGTGTCTGTATATCTTCATCTTAGCCTAGGGGAAAGGAAATCTGACTTACCAACTCTCACTGTGTACTTTTTCAGCAGCAGTTGACAGCTCTCCTGAAATTTCACACTGGCATAGCATTTCCATAGTTATTTCAGTTCACACATTGAAATGTATAGTGTCTTTTACTTTCTTGGCTGAACCAATGGCATCTTAATGTGATAATACAAAGAAATCCCAATTTCTTCGAGTCCCAGAGTTAAACCAAAGCAGGTCTGCTTGACTATTTTATCCACAGCAGTGAATCTATACAATGTTGCAGAAATAAAAGTGTAAATCCAAGGAAATTTGGGCCTGGATGTGTTTTGGTTCCTTGTTTTTTGAGAGTTATAGCATATTAAGAATAAAAATGGAAGGTTGCTTTGGTTAATAGGCATTTGAGACATCAGAATTGTTTCCATAGAACATTTCCTCTTCAATGAGAAGTATTGGTGTGACTTGCATGCTTTCTTTTTTAAAACTCTCAGCCATTTGCATACTTCTGTATCACAGTGTGGCAGTTCCAGCGTTGCTCTATGAACAGATTGGCTTGGAGTATTTGTGTGCAAGATCTTTGTTTCTGCTCCTCAGCCATTTTACCTACAGTGCATGGGGGCAGGGAGGAGGGTGCAGAATGGAACAAGCTTTCTGGAGTTAGAATCCAGGTCACTTGGCCAGCTTCCAGGAGCCAGGCAATAATAGACACGCTGGCTGCTTTCCCTTTTTCATTCTTCCTTTTCCAATGATCTGAAGCCCGAGGAGAGAAAACTAACAAGTGGGATTACTCTGAGTAAAATTAAAATGTTTCTAGGAATGTGCTCATTCCATTCTAACCTTTCTCTAAAGCAGCTCTAGTTCTTTGTATCTCTGTTGCTACGAACTTGCTTTAGGGGTTTTCTGTACTATCTTTAGTTTGGCAGAAGGAAACCTAAAGTGTTACAAACTTCTAATGTCTTAACATTAAAGCTCTTGTTTCATATGCAGAGAGACAAGTTTCTAATGTAGTAAGCCAGAAACCTCCTAAATAACCTAAATCATGATAGCAATGTGATATGGACCACATATAAAGTGACCTAATTGCCAATGTGCTGTGTCTTACAGAAGATGCAGACTACAGTGCCTTCGGTACGGATACTATGACGAGGAAGAAAAATGTTCTATCAAATGTGTTACGTCCAGATAATCACAAGAAGAAACCGCACATTGTCATTAGCATGCCACAGGACTTCAGACCAGTGTCTTCCATTATAGATGTAGATATTCTTCCTGAAACCCATCGCAGGGTGAGACTTTACAAATACGGGACTGACAAACCCCTTGGATTCTATATACGAGACGGCTCTAGTGTCAGAGTAACACCACATGGATTAGAGAAAGTGCCAGGGATTTTCATATCTAGGCTTGTCCCTGGAGGTCTGGCTCAAAGCACAGGCTTACTGGCTGTCAATGATGAAGTACTGGAGGTGAATGGAATAGAGGTTTCAGGAAAAAGCCTTGATCAGGTTACAGATATGATGATTGCAAACAGCCGAAACCTAATCATTACAGTAAGACCAGCAAACCAGAGAAATAATGTTGTGAGGAACAGTCGGACTTCTGGCAGCTCTGGCCAGTCCACTGAATCCAGCCTTCCAAGCAGCATGCCAAATATTTTAGCGAATTTCTTGCAAGGGGAAGAGGAGAGTGATGAAGAGGACATTATTATTGAAGACAGTGGTGAGCCACAGCAGATCCCGAAAGCCGCACCTACCAGCGAAAGCCTGGAATCATTGACACAAACTGACCTCCTTCATGAGCCGACACAGAATGGATTCCTTCCTTCCACTGAGATGAATTTGAATCATTCAGCAGGCAGCATTAGCATGGAATATGAAGTACAAGATTCAGAGCATAAGTCTTTGGAAGAAGATGGAACTATTATAACGCTGTAAAATCACACTGGTGTACTAAGGTATATGTACTTAATACACAGTGGTGTATTAAGGATGCCATACATGTTTTGATTTGGCTTAAGTTGTAATACATCTGATACCTCTCCCTCTATTGAGCACTGCAGTTAGAGTAAAAGGAGGGTATAAAAGTAAATACAGAAGTTCAAAATTATGTAAGTTGACTAACTTCAGTTAATTGTGCACTTCAGTGTAAATACAGAGATGGAAGGTAACTGAGTGACTGAAATCAAATGAGGAGAATTTAAATTGAAAATGAAGGATAGCTAAGAGATGGCTGTGAATTCTCTTTTAAAGGTACTTCATTTCTTTTTAATGCAGAATACTACTCATTCTATAGAAGTAAACTTCCATTACTGTGTGAGGTTGACTCTCTCATGTACTGTGGTTTCATGTTCATCTGCTGCTTACGTATGATGGAGTTGCTTTGTCATTCCTGTTCCGGGCTGCTGTTCAGCTGGTAGAACTGTTTGTGTGGCTCAGTGTATGAGGAAACTGAAAAATAAGCAGGAGGTGGGGTGGGAAGAAATGTTTGTGGTTGGTCTAGTTCCCTGACACGTTGAGCAATAGGCACCTGTGATAGTGGTCAGCAACTTGACAGCAGCCAGGATTTGAAGGTGGGGGCTTCTGAAGTTGACTGTTCCTTTGTAAGTGAATTTGCAACCACAGTAAATTTCAAAGAAATCAAATGTAAGCTTAATGCTATGGCAATAACATAACATAATCCTTGTTAAAATCGCAGTCCCAGTAGAGGCCATAAAGGTTTCTACTAGCAAGTTAAATTAAATCCCTAGAGTAAAAAAAGTTTTAAATCAAAATGAAGCTTTTAATAGACCTTTTTTGAGCCATGTGATATTAAATGATTTGTTATTATGAACTACACTGTAAATGCTGATCTTTCTGCATACCACTGGCTGAGTGTCTTGAGTAGTACAAAGCTGCTGTACATGAAACACCAATGACAAGTCCTGATACTGTGCATGTGATCAGCTGCAGTTACAAGGAGAAGCACAAGGAGAGGCTTTCAGCATTATTTTTCCCTTTTTAGTATCTCCTGCTTTACCATTTTGGCACTCAGTTCCAAACTCGACCCTTCTCTGGAAACATAATTTGTGGCAGGGAAATGAGATGGGGACTGACAGAACTGGGAAGAAGGATGGAGCTTCTCGCCAGTGATACAGTAGTCTATGTCAACCTCTAAGAATGAAGTAGGGTGCTACCAGTTCTGTACTGTGGTACTGTGTTTACCAGAGCCAGCAGTCGAGGCTCTTGGAAGCTTGCTCTACCCTGTGAGGAGATAGGCTGAGGGGAAAAAAAAGAACAGGGTTAGTCTTCTTTTCCACTCATCCTATCTTGAGGAAGTATCTACCTCTGGTAACTACTAATAAGAAAATAGCTGTAAGTTTAATGTTGAGGTATCTGTTGAAGTCTTTCTAGGATATCAGAGTCTACAACTGTGCTTAAGATTTCCTTAATGATATAAACAAAAATGCTTCAGAAATTACTACTGTTCAGTTTCACTAAATGCAGATTTGAAATTCGTATCTGATGAGCAGTAGTATTTTCAGGCTGTCAGTACCACTGGAGTTAAGTCTTGTAGATGACCAGAAAGGTTTTTATGCCCATTGTGATTCATGGAGAGTTACCGTAACAGACAAGGGACCTCTGCAAATACAGGTTAGAGTTCTGCTTTATCAGATGTATCTTGTTTCTTCAGTGTGTGTATGGAAAGGCCCTGGAATCTTTTCCAGCATGACCAAGAATTTTGAAGTATGAAGTAACTGCACCCACTTAGTGTGAAATGAGGAAAATAATTGTTCATTCTGCATGTTTTCTGACAGTGCTGCTCTGCAATTCCTTTATTTAAGGAAGATTGTTTACTTTGAAATGTCTTTTCTTTTCCTGTATCAAAAGACTTTCCTTCCTGTGTGAAACCATCAGTGGATTGTGACTTTCATTGATTATGCTAGTTTGCACTTCTGTGCCTTTTGTTTACTTGAATGTATTCTGAATGAGCAAAGGAACAGAGGCGCTTGGATGAGAAAAGACCTGAGGACCACAGATACAGAAAATGAACTGGTAGTGCGCTTAATGCAGATATAACACTTTCATTCAGTGGAAAGGAGTTATGGCTCTAATGTGGCACATGAGTATTTTGCAGCTTAGGTAATAGCTTTGAGCTATTATCTCTCACAGGAGGATTGGGGCTGGGAGTGTTAGTGTTGCAAGGTAACCTATTGCTTAGGTACAAACACACCCAAGGTTAGTGTGCTGCCAAGCTCTGTTACCCAATCTGTACTCCTAACAGACGCATGAATATTTCTAATATATATGCCAGTATTAAGGACTTGTAAAAGTTTAACTAAGGTCCTACTCTAAACTGCATGAGAATAACTCTCGTAGGACCTTTCCTGAAAGCCTATTCATCTAAATGTGAGGTACTGATTAATCCAGTGTGTCTTTGGCACACATCATGTTCTGTTTTACAGACATTTGGTAACAACTTAGTAAAACTGAGTATTTGGGACATGATAAAAACATTAAAGATTAAACCTTAAATATTTTTTTCTTTTGTTAAAAGTGTGCATTTACAGTTGCAATGACAGACTGCACAGCATGTAATTGCTTAATGCTGCAGTTACCATAACGTTTCTGAAGTTCTTCCATATCTTACTAATGCATACACTGTTAATTACAAAATACTTGTAAATTGTGACTTCAGGATGATCAGCAGTTGATTATGAGTGGCTAATCTTCATTTTGTACAGAAATAATGCTGGGGTTCAGTATAAGGTTTTTTAAAATACTCTGATATTATTAGCCTTTCATTCACTACCTCCTAAATTTTTAACATCTATACAGTTTCCTCCCTGGAAAAAAATACTTCAAGGCTTGACTGTTTTATAGAGATTTTATCTTTTAGCTGAAGAAAAATCCCAAAGTGATGGTGAAGATGCTACACATGATTGACAGTACTAAGCTGCTATTAATGTAATCTGTGTCAAGTATCCTGTATATGTAAATTGTATTTTCAAGCCAGATTTTATAAATTAATTTATAAAATATCCAAATTATTTCAAAATGTAATGGAAAACTTGCAGTTCCTTGGACTAGTGTTATATATGTTGTGTACATGCACAGTGGGGGGAGAAGTCATTCCTTACTTGCAACTGGGATATTTAAGTGCACCTTAATAGGAAAAAGAACAAATTCTCAATAGAATTAAGATGCATTTACTTTGAAGGTCTGCTATGGTACTGGATAAGTCAAGCCTAACTGTGAATCATATGTTTTTTTCCACAGCTGAATTAAACTTAGGACAATGTTCTCACAAGCTGTCTTTAACGTGTGTATTTTTGTGAATATTATGTATTTTCTAATTAAAATTTACTTGCAATGTGATTTTTACATGAATGAAACTTGTTTAAAATGTCAAATATCAGTATTTTTCTTACAACTTTAATGTATAATGTACATTGATATCTCACTGAATGAAGAATGATTTTACAAAATCAAGCTAGATGTAGTTGTATATTAGTCTTATATTTTTACAGACTGGAATAATAAATGGATATAGAAATAAAGTGTTTTTCTTGATTACTTTGTGAAATAAGTAAAAATGAGGACGAATATGTCCTTTTATGCTCAAGTGTGAGATAAGATGGTTTCCCCCCAGCCTTGGGCAGCGAAATGGGCTCTTGTTTCACAGCAGTCTTAAACATTTTCTTCCTCTGCTCCCTGCTCTGGAGCAACTATCTACCCCAGAGTACAAAGGGTTCAAAGCATTTGTCATTCAGCCCTGTTGACTAACCTGTGATGTGCTTATTCCTACAGTAGCTGCAACTAATGAATCTTACACTATCACTTGCCTGAGGACTGCTCATAGCACACTTCAGGTTCATGAGGCCTGGGAGATGGTTCCTCATCCTCCATCACCTTTGAGTGCTGATGATGTAGAGGTTGTCACTGTTACTGTAAGTACTTGGTATAATCACCTCTATTGAAGCTTTATCTTGAACCCATTCCCCTTGTGAATGTTTTCTCCCATATCTAATGCCTTGGCAGCCCTTGTAAACATTTTCCGAATGACAAAAGACTTGAGTTTCCTTTAGCCCTTTTATGTAGGGCTTTTGTGCCTGCTGGTCTTGGGGCCATTCACATGACTTGTATTCTACACCTTCTGTCATACATGCATGACTGGTTTCATTTGTATGGTTCACTACTTCTCATACGTGCCTATGTAACTATGGGGAGGCGACAAAGACTCAGAACAGCATTCCAGTATCCTAATACCGGTATGCAGCTGAAAGAACCTGGTCTACTTCATCTGTGCACTTGAGTCTGAATGTCTTGTAGCTGTAAGAAATTTCTTTACTCTGCATGGAAGCTGATAGCTCACCACTTTCTTAAAGGGATGCTGAAATTGGTATGGGATTCTTGAAATGGGGTGGTCTTTAAAAATTTAACCTGCCTGTATTAAAAACCAGGTGAAATGCTTTTCTAACTTCAGACCTTTTGTCCAGATGCATAAAGCTCTGAAACTGGGAGAGATTTCCAAGTTACTGATTCTTGTTTACATGTGAATTGTGGGAGCAAGTAACTGTCTAGTATTGCAGCTGAAAGTTTTTAAGTATTGGTTATTTTGAATAGATCAGATGGAAAAAAATAAGGACCAAAATGTGCAGGATTGCTGGCAGACTGCAGGATGAGACTGAACCAGCAAACAATTCAGTGTAGGCTAAGTTTGCATGTGTCATGGGTTCAGCAGCAGCAGTCATTTTTCTTTAAGTAGTAGCTGGTGAGCACTGTGTTTTGGATTTTCGGC
>JASSUY010021009.1:0-10783 GCA_032466535.1 Forpus xanthops | reverse complement strand
CCTTCTCCTTCTCCCTACTCCCTTCTCCCTTCTCCCTTCCCCCTTCTCCCTTCTCCCTTCTCCCTTCTCCCTTCTCCCTTCTCCTCCTCCCTTCTCCCTTCCCCCTTCCCCCTTCTCCCTTCTCCCTTCTCCCTCCTCCCTTCTCCCTTCTCCCCTCACATCGGCCGCGCCCCTCCGCCCCCCAGCGGCCGCCGCGTCTGGCGGGAAAATTCCCAAAGCCCCCTCGCAGTTCGTTCTACAAGCGGTCTCTTTAGGTGTCCACGCAGTTCGCCTGCAAGCGAGAGATACGCTGCAGCAGCGCGCAGGCGCGAGTGGGCAGCCCTGTTGTGTGACGACACGGCCGGGGCCGGTCGGAGGCCCCCGTCGCAGGCTGTGAGGTGAGGGAGGCGCCTTCTGGAAGGTTCGCGCTGTGGCCGCCGGTACCGTGGGGCTCATCCGCGTCCATCGGCGCGATGCCGGAGAGCACGGGCGCCAAGGGCCGCGGCGGCGGAGGGAGCCGGGCCAGGGGCACCTACCAGGACCGGGACAAGCCCTCCCAGATCCGCTTCAGCAACATCGCTGCCGGCAAAGGTGAGGGGGGAGGCGGGAGCAGCCCGCGCCCGGCCCTGAGGGGAAGCGGCCTCGGCCTCCCGCGGTTTTCCCTTCCCTGTAAGGGGTCTCCGGCACACCGGGGCGGGTGGTGCTGAGGGCTGGTTTCGCGGTTAGGGCGCAGGCACTCCCGTTGTGTTTCCTCCCCCGGCCATGCGATCCCAGGTTTGTGTTCCTGGGAGCTGTAATGGCAGGGAACTCGCCGGGATGGGGTCAGGGTGTGTTGGGGGTGCTGTGTTCTGCGCTTGACAGGAGCCGTTGTCGGGTTATTCGGTGTACAATGTGTCTGTGTTATTACTCCTTTTTAAAATGGCTGCAGGCAAGTGATCGGGTGTTACTGTTTAAAAGAAGCCGTGTAAATGGGTCCTGGTACTGCAATGCTTTGTGTCATGCTACTATGCAGGATGTTGTAGTGCTGTGTTATGCCACTAACTGGGAGCTACTTACTGCTGGGATACACTTTCTCCTTAGAAGGGATGTCTAGAATGATGGCGCAAGTGACTGTGATTCTTTAGATCAACCTGCAGACATGTATTTTTCTGTTCCTAGCTGTTGCCGATGCAATTAGAACAAGCCTTGGACCAAAGGGAATGGATAAAATGGTAAACTTTATACTTGTATTCTTAAAGTGGCAGGCTTACTGTGGGCTCAATGCATAGAATCACAGAATAGTTAGGGCTGGAAAGGGCTTTAAGATCATGTAGTTCCAACCCCCTGCTATGGGCAGGGATGCCTCGCACTGGACCATGTCACCCAAGGCTCTGCGCAGCCTGTCCTTGAACACTGCCAGGGATGGAGCATTCACAACTTCTTTGGATGGCCTGTGCCAGTGCCTTACCACCCTCACAGGGGAAAACTTCTTCCTTATATCTAACCTGAACTTCCCCTGTTTTAAGTTCGAACCCATCACTCCCTGTCCTATCACTACAGTCCGTAATGAAGAGTCCCTCTCCAGTGCCCTTATAGGCCCCTTTAGACACTGGAAGCTGCTATGAGGTCTCCACACAGCCTTACCTTCTCCAGGCTGAACAGCCCCAACTCTCTCATCCTATCTTTATATGTGAGGTGCTCCAGTCCCTGATCATCCTCGTGGCTTCCTCTGGACTTGATCCAACAGTTCCATGTCCTTTTATAATAGGCAGGTTGAGCCTTGAAATTCTTTTCCAAACTTCACTTATTTAAGGGAAAGTGGGAGCTAAATGAACATCTGAGTCTGAGAAACAGTGTTGTCAGGAAACATATTACAGAGCATCAAATTAAATTAAAGATTCATAGTTAGTGATCAGAACTGTGTTTCTCCTCTCCCTGCTCAGATTCAAGATGCTAAAGGAGATGTAACAATTACTAATGATGGTGCTACAATTCTGAAACAAATGCAGGTCCTGCACCCTGCAGCCAAAATGGTGAGTAGCTTTTTTGTCTATTACTCACAAAATGATACCTGTTAGAGCTTTATTTCTGGGACAAGACCCCATAGTAACATTTTATGTGGATTTGAGGAGCACTGCTTCTAATGAATCAGAGCAAGAGCAGTGTGCTCCAGGAACATTTATTTTTGATCGTAAGATGTACTGAAGAGTTCCAGTATTCCTCATGCACAATTCCTCTGGCTGTGTTTTAAGACATAAAAGAATCTTCATTTCTCATTTAATAAACCTTCTAATTTAAGAGCATTTCTCATTTAAGAAAGAAGTGTTAGTGATGTCCCAAAGTGCTGGATAGAAGAGAATGAGTTCTGTTATGGTCAGATGGTGTTAGGATACAGCAACCTGATCTTCTGAGGCCTCTTAGATTTGATTGTGGTTAGAGATGGGAATGAGCTTCCCATGACCCTCCAACAGGAAAGGAAAGGTTAAACCCTTTTAGATGTGATCAGTTTTAAGCTTAGGAGAAAAGCTGCTTGGTTTCTGTTAGTGATTTGTTTTGCTGTAGCTGTATTTCAGCCAAAATAGTATGGGAAGTAAGTTGCAAAAAGTACAAACTTCAATGAGAAAATCATGGACTTGTACACAGAATCACAGAATGGTTTGGGTTGGAAAGGACCTTAAACCATCTAGTTCCAACCCCCTGACATGGACAGGGACACCTTCCACTAGATCATGCATGATCTGTCCTCTTTGCAAGGTTGATGTCAGTAGTACTGCACTCTTGAATCTCTTGTTTTGGTAATGGTCAGTGTTTGCAGTTAAATAGTATATATAAACTTTTATCATGATCTGTCCTTTAGTTGGTAGAGCTGTCAAAAGCACAAGATATTGAAGCTGGTGACGGCACTACATCTGTTGTTGTCATCGCTGGAGCTCTTTTGGATGCCTGTTCCAGACTTCTTCAGAAAGGTTAGTGTATATAGTTAATACAGAAATGGGACTGGAGGTAGTTAGACTCTCTCTCTGCTTAGAGCCTAATGTAGCTGTTACCAGTTGAAACGTGAAAGGTGACTTGAGTCTTCACATTCACGTTTCACTTGTGTTCTACTTGGGATTAAAAATCTGTTTAGCTGCTAATTTTAATTGACTGCATTGCTGTTGATACAGGGCATAGTTCCTAGATGATGTGATTTGCATACTCACCTGTACTTCTTGCGTGGGCAGAAGGAGAATGTAAGAATATATACATTGAATTTGGGACCAGTGATTTTTACAAGGTTTTTTTACATTTTGCAAATATATCCTGTCCCTTGAGAACGTCTAGAGAGGGAAAGACATGAATTACTGACCACAGTAGTGTAGGTTCTGTTCCACTAGCTCAGGATATTCTTCCATGCAGTTCAGGAGCTTTGTTACCTGTCCTGCCACATAACATTTAGGCTTCTGTGTGCACTGGAAAGAGAGCAAGGATGACTGGACCTGCACAGCTCTTCTCTGTCTCAGATCTGGACTTCATAACAATTTACTTACACTTTCCTAATCTCAGTATGCACCATTGTGCTTACTGTCTTCTAGTCCCTACCAACAGTTTGCTTACAGTTTCTTAATCCTCTGCCAGAGCAGGTAAGTAGAAAATGCCTGTCCAGCATCTGCCTGTAAGCTGCCTGCTCTGAAGGTACAGAGTGTATCACACATTACAGACAAATCAGGGAACTCCATATACAACTGCAAAACCAGTCTGAAAATCTGCAATAATGCCACTGTCCAGCTCCTCACAGGTGTTACGTGAACAGTGGCAGCTTTAGGAATGCCAGTGGTGACAAAAACTTGATGCTCCTGAGATGTCAGATACTGTGAGGACAGATCATTAGGAACATTATAGCTTTTTTCCTCAGCTTTAACAGTGGAAAGTAGTAACGGAGGCCGTATACTCACGAAGAATGCGTTTTGCTAAGATGTCTTCAGTTTATTGACGTGAGTTTGTAATCTTAAAATGGTGAGGAAAACACAATAAAAACTATTGGTTTGAAAGCATGAGTGTCTAACAGCCTTTTTATACTCCCCACAGGAATTCACCCCACCATCATTTCAGAGTCATTCCAGAAAGCTTTGGATAAAGGTATTGAAGTCCTGACTAACATGGCACAGCCAGTTGAACTGAGTGACAGGGAAACCCTGCTGAACAGTGCAACTACTGCCCTGAACTCAAAGGTATGGCTGATGCTGAACTGCAGACCTCCAGACTGGCTGAGCCCTTCAGCTTGCCCCACTCTGTGCTGCTCTTTACGTATTAAGAATACCCTGCATATTACAAACCCTGCTGGTTTTCAGGCATTGGCTACCTTCTTTTAGACTTTCTCAGAAAGCTGTGGTTGATCCACATTAAGTTGAAACAGCGTGCACTTCAGTCTGAAGTAGTTGGTGAGCCTAGTGTGGACTGTCAGTGTAAAGGCAAACTTTGACTGAAAACAGCAACAGAAGAGTCAGGTAGGATACTGAGAGCTTTTGCCAGCAGTTTGTATAGACAGTTCTTGTTCATGTCGCAGAAACTCCTAATACAACCTCAGTGCCTATAGAAGTGTGCACTAATCTACCTTATAGCATATTGATCTAGGAAGCTCTCAAAGGTCTTGCTCTAAGAAAGCAAAGTCCACTTTTCTTCCATAAGTCTCAAAGCATGGGATTTGCCACCATTAGAGCTGTCCTTGCCTTTAAATGGAGCAGCCATTCCTAAGATAACATGTTAAAGCATCTGATTGATGGGCAGGGAGGGAAAACAATTCCTGTTTCAAAATTCGCAAGTCAAACACTGAAGTACAAGGACTATTATTTTGTAATAACTGTTTACCAGGGTTAAATCTCACCATTTTTTACTCTTTGCTATTAAATCCCTTAGGTTGTGTGCCAGTATTCTAGTTTACTTTCTCCAATGAGTGTGGATGCAGTGATGAAGGTGATTGACCCAAATACAGCTAATAGTGTGGACCTCAGAGATATTAAAATTGTTAAGAAGTTGGGGTAAGAAACGATTTGTAGTTAGATGAATGTTGTCCCTGTGAAATCAACTTCCCAAAGTGCTAAAGCCATGGACTGCCTTTGTTTCCAGAGGCACAATTGACGATTGTGAACTGGTTGAAGGACTAGTCCTGACTCAGAAGGTGGCAAATACTGGTGTAACCAGAGTGGAAAAAGCCAAAATTGGCCTCATTCAGTTCTGCTTGTCTGCTCCGAAGACAGACGTAAGTTAAATTATGACTTCTGTTCCACTGCTCGGGAGATGCAAATGTAGTAACACACTTTATCAAGGTGTTGTGATGCCAGTTGCGTTCCACGGCTGTAGTGAGGCTCTGCTGGGTAACAGATGAATACTTACAACTCTCAGAGAACTTGTAGTTGGTATAAGAAAATAGTTCAGAAGTCCAATATTATCATTTAAGAAATTTCTAACAAAAATTTTACTGCTATGCTTGTTTGCTTTGAATCAAGGGCTCCTAAGTAAAAGGATGTGGAACATCTTGACGCTTGCTTTTAAAGTCAGCAGTTGCTCATAATACTTTTCTCTTTATTTCTGTTTAAATAGATGGACAACCAAGTAGTTGTTTCTGACTATGCCCAAATGGACAGGGTGCTGCGTGAAGAGAGAGTCTATATCCTAAATTTAGTTAAGCAGATTAAGAAGGCTGGATGCAATGTGCTGCTGATTCAGAAGTCTATTCTGCGGTAGGTTAATACCAATGTACTGGCTTGCTGCATGTGTTTGGGGGAACAGCTGGAATTGTTTGGAATACCTGGAAAATTGAAGCCCAGTTCTAACACTCACACTTGGCAGAGCGTCAGACTGGCTGTAATGGTGACAGCACCTTCAGAAAGCAATGATGGTGTCTGTATTTTGAGTTCAATGACATCCCTACTTTGTCGTCTGAAGAACTTAGCACTGCTGGTATACCAGCTACTAAAATAGCACTGTGAACTGACTACTTCCCTCTTGTTTGTAGGGATGCTCTCAGTGACCTAGCCCTTCATTTCCTGAACAAAATGAAGATCATGGTGGTTAAAGAAATTGAAAGAGATGACATTGAATTTATATGTAAGGTAAAGTGAGTTATATAAGTGGCTGTTAAAGTTTACCCCAAAGCTAAGTAGTTGGTCAGTGCCAGTTTCTTATGACAGTTCTACAAGTTCCATCTTCTGCCTATAACATAAGAGCAGAGTTTTCCCCAAAAACCATTCCTATTCTGTTGAGCAGTCACACTTCTGGAAAGATTCGGGACAGATATAAAAGCCATAGTCCCAACTGCACTTGGGTCCAGTACACAGAGGAGCATTACACAGGTCATCTGCTGACTCTGCAGGCAAGTTCTGATTATTTGATGTCCCGTGTTTCAGACCATTGGAACTAAGCCTGTGGCTCACATTGACCAGTTCACTCCTGACATGCTGGGGTCTGCTGAGCTGGCAGAGGAGGTCAACTTGAACGGTTCTGGGAAGCTGGTAAAGGTGAGAGTGACAGTGTTAATGCCTGCTTAACATCTGCCAATTACTTTAATAACATCTGCTCACTTCTATGGGGTTTACTGATGAAATCACTGTATTTTGAAGTACCTACTTCTATTCCCTGAGCAGCCACCGACTTGGGAAGTACGGTGGTTTTGCACATCCAGTTCTAACCCCTGCCATGGGCAGGAACACCTTCCTATGCCAATGTCTCAGCACGCTCACAGGGAATAACTTCTAATGTCTAATCTAAATCTCTCTCCTGTGAGTTTAAAGCCGTTCTCCATTGTCCTGTCCTACAGGCCCTTGTAAAGAGCCTTCTCTAGATTTAGTCTTAAAACTTGGTTTTATGTTTCAGATTACAGGCTGCACAAACCCTGGGAAAACCGTGACCATCGTGGTACGTGGATCCAACAAACTTGTTCTAGAAGAAGCTGAGCGTTCAATTCACGATGCCCTGTGTGTTATAAGATGCTTAGTTAAGAAAAGGTAACATCTCCATTTGGTTAATTAGTAATTTAATAACACAGAGAGTTAATCGATGGGCACTTACATGAGCTGAGGTGTGATTTTCACTTCTGTCCACAGAGCTTTGATTGCAGGAGGGGGAGCCCCAGAGATAGAGCTGGCGCTGCGCTTGAATGAGTATGCTCGCACCCTGCGGGGCATGGACGCGTACTGCGTCCGTGCCTATGGAGAAGCGCTGGAAGTCATCCCCTCAACACTGGCTGAAAATGCAGGTCTCAACCCCATCTCAACAGTAACAGAGCTGAGAAACAGGCACGCTCAAGGGGAGAAAACTGCTGGCATCAATGTCAGAAAGGTAACCGGGAGTTGTGTGTGCGTAGCATGGCTACAGAACTACTTGGGTGTTAAAAGGAAAATGCTCAGCATTGGGGCTGGGCTGAGAGAGTCAAGTTCGTATCTCTTAATGGTGTTCTCCCCAAAATGAGCATTGAGGGAGATCATAGCTTGATTCCTGAGGCTGTAACAGCTTATCAGAGTATTGGTAATAGAAGATACGTAAATGCTGTACCTATGGAATAAGAAATCTCCTGTCTCTCTTCAAAAGCATTGTTTTAGCTATGAAAATAGATACATTTGGAATGGATATAGTCACAGAATGGTTTGCGTTGGAAGGGACCTTAAAGCTCATCCTGTTATGTTTATGTGTTAGGAGGAAGACAGTGGTCTGGCTTCTTCCAAATTGCCACTACGTTTGAGCTGGCTTAACTATGTCTTTCCCCTTGGCTGATTATGTCTGGCTGTCAAATGACTGGGGAGAGAAGATGCATTCCATAATGTAACCCCTGTGTACGCATCTTCTATCCTCAACAGGAGTTGAGTAGTGGAGGCCCTTGATACAAGTTTGGTTTCAAGTTGGCTGTCTTTCTGGGGCTTCTACTAAAAGCAAACTCACTAAGTCTCACTGCACACAATAAGAGCTGAATAAGAGCTGCCTGTTCTCATAGGGTGGCATTTCCAACATCTTGGAGGAGCTGGTTGTGCAGCCACTGCTCGTGTCCTTGAGCGCCTTGACTCTGGCGACAGAAACTGTGCGCAGCATCCTGAAGATCGATGATGTGGTGAGGATCATTTGCATTGAGTTTTGTGTAACCACCAGAATAGTCATTACCCAATTTACTGGGCTTCAAAGTAGATTTACTGTGGATTAGTCTTAGTTTATGTGCTACGTAAAAGGCCAAATGGTCTAATAACTGCTGTTGTAACGAAATGAATTCTGTGTACTGTGCCTTAAAACAAAAGAGTTAAAGCGACTAAAACTCCAGGATCTTCAGGCAGAAAAGTATTTGTTCCAGTTATCCTATGGTTTTCTTGCTCCTGACTATGTGAACTATCCTTTGCAGGTGAACACTCGAGGCTAACCTGAAAGAGGAATATGGGGTCTGTGTCCTGAGCTCCTTCCCTCTTGTCTGGAATATGGTTTCCTCACCACAAGCGCCTGTGTGAATTGTCTTAAAGTCCACAAAGGCTTGTGTACTTTCAGTAGGTTAATTTAAAACAGTAAGAATCCGTTTTGGAAGAGGAGATGCTGTTTATCAATAAACATGCAGTAGTCTGCCAGAGGCTTTGCTTTATCATTTTGCTAGAAATAAGGTAAATTATTTGTTCTGTGCTACATGGTCCTGCTTTAGCTCTGGAAAGTTCAATATTGAGTAATTGGCTCTTGTAATAGATTCTAAAAACACCCTTGAACTTGCACTCTGATAACACGTAATGCAGTGGGTTTACTTCCCTTACCTATACCTGGTGTGAACAAGGGAGTGTCTGCAGTGATGGCACTTCAGAACAGCATCACATTCCTTGCTCTGCTCACTCTTGAGGTCTGGGATGACCTTTGACAACCCAGAGTATCACACACGGCTGTCTTTACACTCAGTTTCTTGTACTGCATCAAGCAGCAGCATGCAAGGGTCAAAACTGAGTGTAGTTCTGAAACGACAAGGACAGTATTACTGTAGTTAAAGGGACTTGAAATCAGTTTGGGATGATAATGGCTGCCTGTCCCTGGAACAGCCCCAACTGCTTCATTGGTCCCTTCCAGCACCATGGTGGTCAGCTCCCAGTTCTGTTCAGGAAAACCCTATGAGTGAAACCTTTTGGACCACTTCAGCAGTGCATACACACACCCTGTGACCTCCTGTCATCGTTTCAGGTGTAAATCCTCCCACCTTCTTCCCCTCCACTTCAAAGGGGGTGGGAAATGGGGAGAAGTACTGAAAGAATGCAACTCCTACAGGACCGTTCAGTAACTAAGGTGTAACACAAATCACTGCTGCTACCACCAATAACCACAGTGACCAGGGAAATAAAAGGGAAGAGGACAGAGCTGCTCACCACTTGAAGGTTGAGCTGTGAACTGAACTCTTCGGGTTCCTGCCCCCAGATGTAAAACTGGGCATGACGTGCTGTGGTATGGAATACCTCTTCGGTCAGTTTGGGTCAGGTGTCCTGTCTCTGCTTCCACCCAGCTTCCCCTCCTCCCTGGCAGAGCATGAGACTCAGAAAGTCCTTGATCAAATCAAAACACTCCAAGCCATAACTATAAACACTGGTGTTACCAGCACTGTTCCCAAGCCGAAAATCCAAAACAGTGCTACATCAGCTACTACTTAAAGGGGAAAAATGGCTGCTGCTGCTGAACCCATGACACCTCCCCACCTTGACTGGCTGAGAAGTCAGTGTACAGTTCTAGCACTTTGTAAGCCAAGCTGTAAACCACATACTAAAATCTACTACTACCTGCAGTTAGCTGCACTCTGTTGTTGAGGTGAGCTGTAACACAGCGGTTCTCAGCTACCAGGAACATCCTGGCTGCCCCAGTTCATTCAGTTCACAGTGAAGGTATTCTCAGTGTTACACTGCATAATTTAGAATAAATGTTTTTCAACTTTACACTCTTAGCTTGAAAATTTGAATTGACCTCTTCATTACTGCTGTACTGAGATGACCAGACACCTATGAAGGACATAGCCTCTGATTCAACTCACATTTCCGTTTATTATGGATTGGATCTGTGCGTTTTGAGTGAACTTCCACCCCTTTGCTGACCAGCTACTGTTGAAATGCTTTCCTGTGCCTTAGGTAAGTGGAACACTTGGAATAATTCAAACACTAAAAAATAAACAGTGTTAGGTATTACTGCTCTACACAAATTACCACCCACTAGAGGCTGTTTACTATCACACAATGGTTTGGGTTGGAAAGGACCTTAAAGCTCACCCAGCTCCAACCCCTGCCACGGGCAGGGACACCCTCCACTAGAGCAGCTTGCTCCAAGCCATGTCCAACCTGGCCTTGAACACTGCAGGGATGGGGCAGCCACAGCTTCTCTGGGCACCCTGTGCCAGCGCCTCAGCACCCTCACAGGGAAGCACTTCATATCTAACACGAACATCCTAAATGCTGCCTTACCCCACAGGGTTACATCCAGTAGTGATGCCTTCTAGTTCAAGTGTTCACTTTGACACACATCATCTCAAACTTCCAGTTCCTGACAAGATTCAAAGATTCACAACCACCACTGTGTGGGCTTTAATCCTTCACTCTGTGTCTTTACATCAGAACTATTTGCAGTTTCAACACAATAAACAGGTCCACCAGTCATTAACACGTCTGCAGAGGTGGAAATCTGCTGCTCCCAATTTCCCTGTATCCCGTAGTCGCTTGAAAACGGAATGAGCCATAACTTGAGGGGGTAAAACCCGTGGGTTGCGAAGCAGAGGTACGAGTTCCGCCTGAACCCCTTCCAACACCCACCTCCCCTCGGGCAGCCCGAGCCCAGAGCGCGCACCAGGACACACACCCGCACC
>JASSUY010021006.1:0-17896 GCA_032466535.1 Forpus xanthops | reverse complement strand
CAATACTCCAAGTGAGGTCTCACAAGAGCAGAGGGGCAGGATCACCTCCCTTGACCTGCTGGTCACACTCCTTTTGAGGCAGCCCAGGCTATGGTTGGCTTTCTGGGCTGCAAGAGCACACTGCTGGTTCATGTTAAGTTTCTCATCAACCAACAATCCCAAGTCCTTCTCCGCAGGGCTGCTCTGAATTTCTTCTCTGCCCAACATGTAACTGTGCCTGGGATTGCTCCAACCCAGGTGTAGGACCTTGCACTTGGCATACTTAAACTTCATCACGTTGGCATCAGCCCATCTCACAAGCATGTCAAGGTCCCTCTGGATGGCATTCTTTCCCTCCAGCATATCAACCCAACCACACAGCTTGATGTCGTCGGCAAACTTGCTGAGGGCACACTCAATCCCACTGTCCATGTCACCGACAAAGATGTTGAACAAGACTTGTCTCAACCACTGATCCCTGAGGGACACCACTCATTACTGGTCTCCAGCTGGACACTGAGCCATTGACCACAACTCTTTGTGTGCGGCCATCCAGCCAGTTCCTTATCCACCAAGTGGTCCACCTATCAAATTGCCTCTCCAACTTAGAGACAAGGATGTTAAAGCCTTGATTGTTCAAAAAGAAAGGGGGAATTGTTGTGGGTTGGCTTAGGGACCAAGGACATGGCTCTTTGGAGGCTTTGAACAATCCAGGCTTTGATGAGCTGGAATATATTTCACACTGTTAAGAGTAACCATAGATAGGTTAAGCATAGGTTGACAAAAATAAGTATGTTCATATTTCTATCGACCCTTGTAAACCCTTATAGATACTGCTGGACACTTGCAATGTAGGCTGGCCACCTGCGTCGGAATAAGTGTGCATTTTAGTCAGTACAAAAGCCCAAGACTCATGCGATGTGAGGGAGGCAGAGCCTCTGCAGGGACACCTGCAGAGAGTGAGCCTGCCACCTTGCACTGCGATGATGCTGCTTGGAGCTGGTTTTCTGATTGTCTTTACAGGGTTGTTGCACCATGTTTTATACATAAAACCATGTAATTAGAAGAATGTTAGGTGCATAAATATACTGATATAACTTAGCATAAGTGTTAGGCCTGACTGTAAGTCATGATGAGCTCAGCAAAAAGACAAAGACAAAGGCAGGCTGCTCTTGGGTGGGCTGGAAAGTCCCAAATATTTGCAAGGTCCTGATAAAGGAGGAATTAGGGAAACTACATGTCCATGGAAAGTCCCGAAAGCTTAAGATAGATGAGCCTTGGCAGAAGTTGCGGTTGTATAATAACATATAAATACGGGATTGTAACGTAATAAAGTGAGCTTATTCTATCACATTGAGTCGACTACTTGCTCCGCCGCTCCCCTCTTCATAGGTCACCAAGGGTAACCCTCGCCTGAACCCCAACAGGATGTCATGTGAGACAGTGTCAAATGCTTTGCACAAGTCCAGGTAGGTGACATCATCTGCTCTATCCCTGTCCATCAGTTCCGTAGTTCTATCATAAAAGGCCACCAGATTGGTCAGGCAGGATTTCCCCTTAGTGAAGCCATGCTGGCTGCCACCAAGCACCTTGTTTCTCATGTGCCTCAGCATGCCTTCCAGGAGAATCTGCTCCAAGATTTTGCCAGGCATAGAGGTGAGGTTGAATGGTCTGCAGCCCCCCAGCTCATCTATTTTTCCCTTCTTGAAAATAGGGGTTATATTTCCCTTTTTCCAGTTGTTGGGAATTTCACCTGACTGCCAAGATTTTTCAAATATGATGGACAGTGGCTTCGCAACTTCATTTGCCAGTTCCTTCATTCCTTCAGGACCCGTGGATGGATTTCATAAGGTCCCATGGGCTTGTATATGTTCAGGTTCCTAAGATAGTCTTGAATCAGACCCTCTCCTACAGTAGGCCCAGGGTCTTCATTCTCACAGTCCCCGCGTGTGCATTCCAAGACTTGGGTGGTGTGGTCAGAGCATTTGGCAGTGAGGCAAAGAAGTGATTAAGAACCTCAGCCTTCTCCAAACCCTGGGTAACCAGTTCTCCTGACAGCTTCCAGAGGGGCCCCACATTGTACTTTGTCTTTCTATCTCATACCAAAATAAAATTCAGTACTCAAAGTATTGCACAATCTAAACAAAGGACATATGATGGACCATAAGAGCATTACCATATTCATCACTTTTTTCTTGCACAATACTCGATTAAATAAAATTTTTATTTATCATTTTGGTTTTTTTTGTTACTTATATTACTCTGAATTTCTGTCTTGTTTTGAAGTGGAAGTATCTAGAAACTTGCACTGAGTAAAGACAACATGCTACATAAAACATCTAACAGTGATATTTGCAAACCTGGTTTGTCTTAACATGACTTTTCCCCAAATTTGGAGGAAGGCTAGACCCTCATAAAGTAATTACACTAAATGAGAACACGTTTCTATAAGACAACGGAAAAAGTTTAGATATCCTTTGAATATCATCATTTAATCAAATCATAATTCACTGACCCAGACAGGCTCTGTATAAATATGACAGTCTGTTACCCAGTTAGACCAAAGCTGTACTGCCCATAGTGAATATTGTCACAGTCAAAAAAGCTTAATTCCACATTAAACTGGTCTTATATTAGACTAATGTGGAAAAAAAAAAAATTAATTAGCACAAAAGTCATTCCTCTAGGCAAATTCAAGTCAGTGCTGCTTGAAAACATGGAAGACATAGAAGGTCAAAGACTCGCAATAAAGTCTGCAGATTATTCCACAATTCTCTGCTTGCTTAGTCTTATTTAAGATCTGATATTGAATACCACATTTAAATAAACATGAAATTATTGGTGATGAGAAATACAGAAACCTCATCATATGGCCCAATAATATTTATCATAATTGTAACTACTCAAGTAGCTCATTTAAAGTCTCAATATAGTCAAAATAGAGTCCTCACCCTACATGAGCATAAGAAAACTGGCTCTGTTAATTCACAAGCATGAAGCCTTATTCCTGGATGATTGCTTCATCTATCATAATAAATTACAGCAAACCTAGGTCCACTGGGGTTGTATAGCAAAAGGGGACTGGTTAGCCAAAAGGAACCGGACTACATTGCTTCCTTAGCTGGAGTAAGGGTACTGCAAATCTAACTGACAGAAACCCCACAACAAGAATAATTGCTTTCATAGTGAGAAGTTTTGAAGGAAAGTAGAGGATAACAAATTCATGGGAATTAATAATTTAAAACCTAAGATTCTGTGAATTCTCTTCAGCTGCTGAACGTTATAGCTGTCTGTATACTCCTAGCAATTCTTTTTAAATTCAGATTACGTATTTTTACTAAGGTTCAGATTCTGAAGCATTTATTCATAAATTGGTTTAGGTAAAAGTCCTACTGAAGCTGCTGGGAATTTTATTTCAATTGAGACTGCATAAATATTGAGTGCGGGTTTCTGGATTTCATTCTCTAGAGTATACGTGTGTATACTAGAAAGAATGACTAGAGGGCCTAGTAAGTAACCAGGCTCTTTAAAGTAATTAATATTTTTTCCTATGAAAACATTTAACTCTGTGCTTCTCATGATAATTATTGTCAGGGAAAAATACAAGAAAATATATTTTTAATTTCTAAACAGCTAAAAATCTAAATCTTAACTAATAAGATTGCCTTGCTGTTGTACCAACAGCTGCCCATTCTGTAGATTCTTATTACCACTGTGGGCAGTCCAACACAGTGATCCTATATTTCCTCTACACATAACTACTGAGTACAGTACTACATTTTTAGATGCAGATAGAAATGGAAACAATTTCCCTAATGATGAAATATTATGTACAAAGCCAATTTGGTTTCCTCAGAAAATAATCTTGAAAAATCTGTGGCTGAGACAGGATCTGAACCCAAATGTTGATGATCTCTACCATGTGTTCATCACCAAGATATGCAGACATATTCATGTTTAGAAATTACTTGGCTTACTTTCAGGCTTTCTGACTTTTAATACTAGTCAATGCACATGGATGGTGATCTATGAAGTATTTCTCAGGAAAAAAAGTTTACAATTTTTGACTTTAATCCCATTTACCCCTTTGGGATAGAGCATGAGAAAATGAAAATACCCTTAATTTCCCATCAGTCTGCACTCAGCCAGAGAGTAACTTTCACACATCCATTGCTAGGTTTGGACTATGAGGCATTGCTGCAACTATCCTTCCCCAGGTCACTAGAAGCCACATTTTCATACAAGCTCTGGCAGAGGTTCTTGTGTCATACGGGGCTCAACTGCAACCACAATGTTTTTTTAATGGGGTTATTAGTTTATGTATGAGCTATTTATCAAGGCTAAAAAAATAACATTCTGACATTTTCCATGTACTAGCACACAGGATGTTATGTTACAGTACATTTATATAAAGCATAGTAGCTGTGGCAAACTGTGAGGCAGCAGGTAGGAAATGATCACTCTAGATACACAAAAGGCATGAAATTTAGGGGCATATATTGCCACATGATTCAGTAAAACAAGGTAAAATCAAGTATTTATAGAATGAAACCTTGTGCATGAATATTTCTCCTTAATGTTCAAAATTCTCATCACAAATATCTTTCTCCATGAATATTTTTCATTTATTCATCCTGTCACTCTTTACAGATATTTTTAAATGTTTCTGCAAACATAGAAAACTGAAATTAGCATGAAAAGAGAAGCTTGTTTCAATTTTTTTTCCACAACAGAATGCTGACATTCTCTTCAAATTAAATTTAATTTTTTATTTGCTTATAAACTATGGAAATATTGTTGAAATTTATATATGGCTTTACATTAAACCAGTTCAACATTTAAATTTAAACATGGAGCTATATGCTCTACCCCCATACTAGCTAAATAAAAATTAAGAGAAATTCCTTTTTCCATCTGCTCCTCTGATTATAGCTTAAGGAATTCCAAAACTAGTTCTTTCTAATGAACAATTGTAACTTCAAGGAAATGAGAACCATGTGATATCACAGATAAAGAATTTTCTTTGCTTTCCCTTAATCTTCTTAAATCCCTTCTTCTTATGGAAAGACTTATTCCAAGAGGAGGATAGGGGAAAAGCATGAATAAGAAGCCCAAAGTTCTGCCTGGAACCTCTTTGTTCACTGATGTTCATCTTCCCATTTCCTCTATTACATGATAGGCAAACTATTTTCTCTCAGTACTATTTTACATTTATCCAATCCGCAGTAAAGCAGCAGCATTATACCAATCTCAAAATGGAATTCTATTCTCAAAGACACCTAGTACTGCAGTTGGTCTAGCCAGGTCTGATGAAAGTTTTGCTTGGTTACCATAAGCAAAACTTAACTGCTTCTTACACAAGCTCATTTATTAAATGCTAAGGAACATTTTCCAAAAACGTTAGGGTTTTGTTGGTTCCTCTCCTCCTCTATAAAATTTACCTTGAAATTTTGTCAAAATGAGAATACATGTCAGCAAAAGACTAGAGATGCAAACATTCACAACTATCTTGGTGTCTTGCTTCAAAAATTCCTCAACTGTCTGCTCTCACTTACCAGACTGAGAGGAAAGAAAAAAAAGACAAAGCCCCAAAAAGCCCAGGGTGATGGTTCAAAAAATTGTGCAGACTTACAGGACAAAAACCATAATTCCCAGATCTTTGTCCTAAAAATGGGCCTCTGACTTTTCTTTTATTCTGAGGATTTGGGAGTACAGACAAGCACAAATGGTACCTCTACAACACAGTTAAACCTAGGAACAGACATCAACAAGAGGATTGCTTTGTGTAAATCTTTAAAATAGTCTTTTTTCCTCACAACCATATGTTATAAAGTTTTCAAAGTCTTTTATTAACATGACTTGCTGGCACGCTACCACACATTATATTTGAAAAACTATTTCATTGCCATACCAAATGTAAGAAACATATTGCTTGCTTTTTTCTGGAAAGGATGGGCTTGGAAGAGCTCTGCTGTAAGTACAATAGCTGTAATCTATTTTCTGTACCTTTAATTGATCCATGGGTATGAATAAAGACAATCTATTTCTAAAAAAACTGTGGGACTAAATAAATGTTTGCTTTTCTTGATTTGTCAGTAAATCAGAAGCATAATTCCAATAATTTTCATTAGCAAGGAATGACTACTTCCCAGCAGGCATGTACTTTTACAATTGAGGTTGCTGAGCTCTGGCATCCACATATTTTTCAGACCTCTATGTTCACTCACAGATGCGCTTATCAAAGCATTATTGAGCTTACCTGTGCATGCACATTTGAGACCAAAACCATTACAACTATCTTATCTAAACAGAATTAACATTTTTCTCTGCTGTTTATAAGGTTTGTGTGATAAAATTATAGCCAAATAATTTCCAACCAGCTGCCAATATGACTCTCTAAAACTTACTCTGAAAGTATTATTATGCAAGTAACTCCTTAGTAAAAAAATTTCCCCAGTGTCAAGATCATCTCAGCATATAAAGTCGAAGAGCCATCACAAAGACATTCACAATTACATCAGCTGTGTCCTCATAGTTGTGGACCTTAAGGAGCTAAGTACAGGCTGGAGACTGCCAGGGCATTTTCTTGTTCAGTCACATCCCTTCTCAGCTTCTCCCCAGCTCACCATAGGATCTGCTGTTACTTCTGTGACATGGGAGAAGAAAAGATATTGTGATCAGTATCTATAAATTGAGAAATATACCAACAGATTTCACTACTGAGATAATTACTGTGAAGTTTTAGAAATTTACAGAATGTTAACATATTGTTCACAAAATGGCACAAAGAAAGCAATCAACCATAACAAGCATTTGTTGTTTGGACATTCTTGTTTATTTTTTGACAATACTCTGGTTCACCTTAACTTGAAAACATTGTAAATATTCAAAGGAAAGTTAGCATGCAAAAATACACCACAAAGATGTCGGATTCTAAACTTAATGGTACTTCCCTAAAAACATATGGTATTGATGCACTTAAACTAACTCCTCTTGAAGCATTTACAGTATTTTGATTTAGTTTAACAGTAACTCCACTAGTCCTTTTTCTGGTTCATTAAGCAGCATAAGAGTAATCACAGGCTGTCTAGATTTGAACTAAAGCTTCCCAAAATATGGAGGCTCTTTCAAAAACAGAACACAAACCCATTTAATTCAAGATGTCTTTCAGGTTGCTTAACACTAGTGTCCCCTATGCAATCTTCAATTATTCACATAAATGTCTTTGTTCATTTTAACTGTGTGAAATCTGACAGTTTGTGACAGTACCTCAGCTTGGCCCAAGGCTTCAAATGGACATGCCTGGACTTTCTGCCTTTACAAAATAAGCAAAAAACCTCTAAATGCAGAATAGCAAGATGTTTTTAAAATATATATTTTAGATAAAGAAAAAGTGGCTGGACTGCATGGTATAGAAAAAGGCCAAAGTGACCAAGGACCAAGCAGGATAGAAGCAGAAGGGGGTTATGAACAGCCGTGTCTGACAGAATTTCCTGCTTTGGGTTGGTTCCAGATGCTCTCCCCTATTACAGCAGGCTGCAGAGATCCCCCTAGTGCATCCTCATAGAAGCTTCAGGTCCCTAGCTCCTTCCCGATGACAAATGTGGGCTAACAGTTTCCACTGACGAAGGCCATCCCTCAGTCACCTGTGTCTCCTGATTCAAAAGCAACAGCTGGGAGAACACACAACATGATGACATGCATTTACCCATTTGTAATAGGTACCCATTTGTACCCATTACTCATTTGGTACCCATAAGAGAAGCAGCAGCTGCAAGAACTGCTCAAGTTCCCCTTTCTAGGTCATGCCACTAGCCCAGGCCTACATGTTTTTGGCTGCTGCATTTGGTAGTGCTCCAAGTTCGGCCTCAGGTGGCCACCCAGGTTCAGACAGGAAGGTGGTGAACACCACAGTGGCAACCTTCATGAAGTCCCACACCCTTTGGTAACCAGCCCTGGGAGGTGTGCAGATGAGCCTCCACAGTGCAGGATGGGTGGTAAGAATGAAGAAGGCAACAGGAGCACCCAGACCATGGGGTACACTGAGAAAACAGGGTGCTGCAGCACCAGCCAAGCAGATTTCCTTTGTACAGACATTAGGTCAACCAGCCATGGTGTATTCAGCTCAGTGTGTGTGTGGAGCCTCTGGGATCCTCTCACCTACTTGCTGCCACTGAAATACAAGGAAGAAGCTGGGGAGGTGAACCCAGATACCTGAGCTGGGGTCAAGGTGTTCATGAGGTCTCCCTTGGCAATTAAGGAAAGAGAGGAAAGAGCTCAGTAGCACTGATCTAAATCTGACCCACCTGAAGTATACTAAAAGAGGCAGTCACAAAATTTACTGCAGAATCAAAGTGATGTCAAAATCTTTCATATGAATATATTTTTTTCCCTTATACCATTCAGTTTACAGTGTATCCACATACACTTTCTAGAAAAAGACTAATCTTTTTACCCTTCAAATAAAGCTAGTCATTGCCATCTAACTGCAATAATAAATTCTAAATTACTTTTTATGTGTCTATAATGTAACTGTGTTGAAGATTTCAGACCAGACCAAACTAGACAGGTGGATGGTTTTTTTCACTGTATATTTTCAAATGTTAATAGTGTCATTTGCATGCTAAAGAAATGAAATTTTGATTTTACAGAAGCCACTAAGGATTAATTTAATGATTTGGATAGAGTTTAGTCTGCTTCACAACGGGAGTGAAGGTTAAAAGGTACATCTTGCTAAATATTTAAAATCTTCAACCTTTTAGGTGCAGAACCAACTGATTTGAAGTCCACAATTCTGTTACTTATATAGGAAAGTTTCACCTTAAAATTTATACTTCTGATCTGTAAATCCTGAGGTATTGTACAGGGCTGACTTTGTGTAGTGATTTATAATAACATTTTAAAACTTCATTTGAAGTATTTTCAACACCCTTATCAAATTCCCTAAGCTTTCTGTTCCCATCAAGAAAAGTGAATACTTCTCACAGCAGCAGTATTCTTCCTCTTTCAGTTCAAGATACAGACTTGCTCATAACCAAATGTAGCTGTTGAATAGCTCATTCGAGCATCTTACAGAAAAAATAGATAACAAGTTACTGGTAAATGAGTTCTTGGACCTTCTGTATACATTGATTAGTTGACATCTGGTATTCCCCTCACACACTGTCAAAACACAGAGCCAGTCCATATGCATGAAGTTTTTGGCAGAAAAGCACACTTCGTAGAGAATTGGGTTCCTTTTTCTGTCAGATGAGTTCTCCTTTCACTATGCATGATACATCACAAGAAATCTGTCAAAAATACAACTAAACTGAGTCATCTTTGTAAATAACTCCACAGGATGTCTTTAGATTAGCTTCTAAGGAATGTACAAGTAGTTTATACATACAAGCAAGACTGTAGCTTCTTGAGTATATGATCTTTTAAAACAAAGTATCAAGAATATTTAGTCATTCGGGAAAAGTATTTAAAGGACAAAAGCCCAAAGATAAAAAGCTGAAGGCTATAGCTGATTTGCATCACTGAAAGACATCACTATGTCATGCCTAGCACTGACGCTCATGGTACTTCATGTGCATTGATTTGGTCTTTGCTCACTAAGTCTTAGCTGTTTTCAAGTGGTACCTTTCTTGACTCTTAATATCTCAGACAGATTTTCAGACTTAGAGGCTTTCATGACTTCTTGGTTAGAAGCTTTTCTTGATAACAAGCTAAAAAGTCTACAGTTTCATCTACTATTTTCTAAACATTGTGCAGAATTTCATGCTAATTCTCTTCTCATAACCTGTAACTCTGTACTTGGGAATTACACCTATTCAATTTACTGGGTGAACATTGCGGGGCACCATGTTGCATGAGGTACAGGTAAGCCACTTGCAGAGGAAGGTGCCTCTTCGACAATAACACCATAAACAGGATATGGCAGAGTCTACATAAAATAATACATATGAAAATGCCCCCTACAAGAGCTCCGAAATCAAGAAAAATTGGCACAGTGCAAAGGTAAGATTTGCTCTTTTTCAAATGCTTCAGAAAATCCAGCTGGATTTATACCTACCTCTTCTAAAAATAGTTCTCGAGTCTTACCACCCGCAAAGTAACATAAAAATATACTGTCATATGAAACTGAATTACAATAACATGAGACTATATATATTATTATGAATATTCTATGTGTAATATTATGCATTTAATATATTACAATTCTAGTTGGCTAATCATAAACACTGGTCAAAACTAACCCAATATGTGAAATACAGATGCTATTATTAAATTCTGTTTATGGGGATTCATTGTGCCATTCCCAAATATTGATTTCCATGCATTCTTCTCAGAGCAGCAGCCAAAGGTGAGGAACCACCTTCTATGGCTAAAACACAAATGGGAAGCCATGACTTTGGCATAAGCTTAATGGGAACAATCACGATGGTTTTGAATCATTTTAATATCTGTCAGAAAATAAGAAGATTGAACTTTAATATTTTTTTTTCTAAGACTTTAATTTTACTTCTGAAAATACATTATGGGAGTGCCTTTTATAAAAAAGGTTTTTATGATGAAGTTTATCACATCAAGGAAGTTCAGGGCAATCACAGCAATTAGTAAGAATTGATTTTAAAAAGTATAATGGGTTTTGGTAGGAATACTGTATTATACTATATGCTTGTTCCTTCTAATGCAATAGATTTTAATTCTCTTTGTCTTGTTATTAAAATGAATATTTATAGATTTTAATTTAAAAAAGAAATCAAGGTTCATATTCTTTAAAAGGAAAAAGCACACAAATCCATTCTGCCTGCCAGAATTTGAGTCAGCTACAATATGCTGTATACTATACCTTGATAAAGTTAATGAGCCAGGAAGTGCCACAAACAGAACCAGAAGTTGAGTCATCAAAAAGGGCTGAATTAAGGGGTTTAAAAAATCCTTCACTTTCAAAAAAAAACAAAACAAAACAAAATTAAAATTAAGGCTGCTTCTAGCTTCCTGACTAAAGTCATTGCGATCTGTCGATGGATGGCAGAGCTGGCTTCATACTAAATACATCAGGTTAGAAAAATCAATGACCGTTTTTGGATACTGAAATAAAAATAAAACTTTTTGGGAATAGAGATATGAGGCAAGCTTCCAAAACTGCCCTATTAAGAACTTATGGACCTAAAGCTGCCTTTATTTAAACTGGCAGAGAAATATTCCTGCTCCTGTCTTCAGCAGAGGCAACACCAATGTCCACCAGTTATTTAGTTTTATCCCAACTATGTAATTCCTTAAAATATACTTTAAAATGTACTTTAATAAACAAACTGGACCTGATTGTCTATCTATAGCAATGGATATTAGGAGTAGTTTTGTTAAATGCAGGGCACAAAAGCAAATTATTATTGCACTGTATTGAGCTGTCAGAAATACCTTTGCAAACATAGAAATGTTTTTTTTCAATAGCAGCTCTAATCTATATTGGTTATCAGAACTTTCATTTTTTAAGTCAGCAGCCAGTAAAGCTGCACTCACGTGGTGCTAAAAAGCACACAAAGTAAACCAGAGTTAGCACTCTATGAGCTAAAACTGCGACTGGCTCCAGGAGTGTAAGTCCAAGCAGCTTTATTCCAAGTTGTCCTTTCCTACTTTAGAAAATGAGGCAAACTCATCCTACCTACTCATAATAAATACCTGAGATATAAGGCTATGGATAAGCTTCCAGCAGCAAATTAGACTCAGGATTAGGGGGGAACTCCTCCCCCCCCTCCCCCCCCCACCTTCCTCCCTCTCCAAGTGTTTTCCACAGAAACTGAAGATTTCCTGACATTTAAACTCTGTTTCTCTGGGCAGGTATTGCCTTCTCTTAATTTCACTCTGCTCCAGACCTACAGAATAGGGAGAATCCTAAATTTAATCAGTTTCTGATCACTTCCAGTATTTAAGGATTATAAAATGATTCAAGAAAACAACTCTCAATTCTGTGTTATTCAGTTTGCCTAAATGCAGAAGCACATTGCAGAAACTGAATGCTCCATGATAGGATTGAGCATTACTGAGAGCTCAGCCACACATGACAACTCATAACAATAATGTTAACTCAGTATGGAAAGTGTGATGTGTCATATTTGAAATATTGTGTCTATATTCAGCATTCACATTTCACTTCAGTTGCAAAACAATGTTTTGCAAATTTGTTTTTAAATGACTGTATACTGTAGATATTTCTGTTAAAATATGCTTTAAACTCTAACATTTATGATGAATGCATTTCTGCCTGCATGAGAACATAGAAGTATGCATGTTGTGAATGAATAAAAACACTAACCAATATTCAGCAAATTCAAATTAAATGTTGATTTAAAAAGCATGGGGGAATAAAATGGCATTCAGATCAAGACCTGCTGCTTGTGTGAAACAATCCTTCCATAAAAATGTGGATTTACTGTTCTGCAAGACAGATTTCATCAGTGCCTTCATACCAGATAACAGCTGCACATTTATCATCACTTGTTTGTACAAAAAGATTTTGTGTAGCTTTTCAATTCATTTGATGGTCTTATTGTCCAATAACATATCCTTCAACTGAAATCGATTAGCAAATATATCAGATTCATATAATCACTTAATCATCTCAAATGATCAGTCTTTTCCAACAGCCTTTTATCATAATGCTCTGCAAAAATTTTAAGATATAATTAGTTGTTAAGTTAGGATTGGACCAGAGAAAGGACAATATAATTGACTTTCAGAAACTCCAAATCTTAAAAAAACCTATCTAGATATACATAAATCCCATACACTTAAGCTGCACAATGATTAATATCCCGAACTGTATTTGGCAAGTTCTGCTTCTCCTAATCCTGATCCAATGCAGAGAGGAGGTATGAAAACTGTAAATTTGAAGTTTCTGATTCCAAGATTACTTGTGTAAAGTAGTAATTTAGAGAGAAGCTGACTCTTCAGTCAGATGCACATGAAGAAAATTTTTGAGGCTCTATTTCCATTGCTAACAGCTACAGCATGAAGTCAGTAAAATCAAACTACCAGGTAACTTAACACCTAACAAACTGGAACACTGAAAAACAATGAAACAGTATAGCTTGGGCCCTGCAAAACCTCTTCATTTTCATTTTTGGTGCTTTATTTTGTTTTTATGATTCTTTAAAGGAACATCTCGAAAAAATGGAACATGTTTCAAGCAGACACCTACTGTACTGCTTGACCCCACCATCAGCCCTCAACAGGCTTCAGTTCTGTAAGTCACAGAATAGAGTAATTAGGGTTGGAAATGACCTTAGAATCATCTAGTTCCAACCCCCTTGCCATGGGCAGAGACACTTCCCACTAAACCATGCCACCCAAGGCTATGATCAACCCAGCCTTGAACACAGCCAGTGATGGAGCATTCACAAATTCCCTAGGCAACCCATTCCAGCACCTCACCACCCTTACAGTAAAGAAGCCTCCATCACTGAAATTCCATACCCTACAAGAGAGTCATTTCCAACATCAAAACTGCCTAGTTTTGATATTAACAAGATTATTCCCCATGCCTAACATCAGTCATTCTTGCTACTGTATGATAACTATTTCCTGTCCTATTCACTGTGGATGTGGAGAATGTATTGTACTCTTCTGCCTTGCAGTGGTATTTTATATCTATTAAGTTATGTCCAACTTCCCACGTGAGTATTCCCCCATAGATTCAACTTTTCTTTGTAAAGCTTGTATTTCTATATACCTAATAGCTCTCTTTTCTATTCTGTAATATTTTTCTTTTTGTCTGCATGTATCTTGAATTGCAGCAAAAAAACAACTGCTCTGCAGCTGAAGCTTGCTTAGTAACTCCAAAACTTTACCTCATACATTATTGTTTATACCAGTTTCACAGACTTGTTTGGATCACATTTTCCTAGACTGCTTATGACAAATGTTTCTAGCCACTGCAAAAGTAACAAGTTTGCCTTTTTAGACAAATTAGAGCCATGTTCACCTCCCAATCCACTTGAAGCCCATGTCCTCTTCCAGCAGAACATCTTGGTAGCCAGATGCTCCTGCTTTCACTCCCAAAGAGCATAACCATCAGAACTCATCCCTCTTCTTCATAGTACTTTTTCAATTTTTCATCCTTTTCCATCCTCCAACATATCCAAAATGTCTCCCAGATGTGCTTCAGAATAAAAAAGCTGACACACTATTGAATCCTCTAGCTCATTCGTTAAAAACTGAATAAGTGCATACAGAAAAGAATCGGACCCAAGACTTAGCTGAACAGCCCTGTTCAACTTCGTAATCCATTTTGACTCTGGATTGCCAAGTGACACTCCGGATACAGATTCCCAATCAGTTCTGCAACTATCCGTAGTAACTTCATTTATATTGTGCTTCCCTAGATTATCATGGAACTATTTTCCTTAAAAGATCATTGTAATTGCTTTTTCAGTTGGGCCAGCCTTTCAGAAAGAAAAGTAATTCAGGAGTTCTCCATAATAGTTGAAAACTATCTTTGTAAATATTTTTTTTCTTTCCTGCAAATTTTGAAGTTTTTTGTTTGTTATTGAGAAACAGGTTCTTTCTTCTCTGAGAGGTAAGAGCCTTTCCAGAAATTGCAGTATCTACTGTTTATTAGCTGTCCTCATTCAAACTACCTAAAAATTTAATATTAATCAGACAGAACTTGTCTAGCAGGTTTAACAAAGTCTACAAAAAACAACTTTCTAAAACTTTTTTCTCTATTATGAGCTAAGAGACATCAGATGATATAATTAATATGACTGGTTTGTACCTACTATATTCCCTTCACAGCTCAGTCACTTGAACCTCCCCTTTATCACACCATCATGTGCCTTGGGTTACCCTGTCCACTGCTGACCAAGTTTCACTGTGATGTTTTCAGTTTGGCAGTTCATAGTAGTCACATTGGGTGACAACTAGGATAAAAGCAAAGATCACATTACTTTGACAGGATATTTGTCTTTCTTGATACCAGCCTTACTTGAAGATTCTAATCATCCTACCCCCATAGATCCTAATTTAAAGCTCCTCACTGGGGCGAGGAGGCTCATGAACACTGATGTATTTTCCAAGCTGAACCAAAGGATGGTGCTGCAGCAGAGGAGCAAACCAAAATGAGGACTTCAGCTAAAGCACTGTCACTTTACCTGACTATTTGCCATCTGCTACTTCTTTCTGCTTTATGACGCCTGACATGTGAATGAAAGAAAAATGCTCTAAAACACACAAATGAGAAAACTGAAAGGAACTCAGTGGTCACAATCCCCTAGTCCTCCATGCATTATAGGATTCCATGACAGTTATACCACCATGTTATTATTTACAATACTTCTGCCTTTACTTGAACTCTTTTTTCAAATTAATTCCTTTCTTGTCAAAAACAGGGGAAGAAAAAAATTCATATTTAGGGGATATTTTGCAAAATACATGTATAGATACCTACTAGATATTGATTAATTGCCTTAAAGAATGAGGTGTTTGCAAGTAAAGCACATGAAAATATCTACTGACACTAAGTAAAGACAAAAATAGTAATTCTGTACACGCAAGAAAGGTTAACCTTCTACTACATTATACATCAACAATACCCAGTGCCTGAAAAGACATTCTTGATAAGCTCAAATTATTTTTCTATTACTTTTTTTTTAAAAAAGGTAAAGATCATAATGAAATAACTATTTTATCATTTGAAACTATACTTTGTCCTAGAGACTCCACAGATGGAGCCAAGACTGAAGTCAGACTTTTAATAGAAGCTCATGGACAGTAAACCCCATTTAAAAGACTTGCAAGCAGAAACTCCTCTTTTCAGTAATTGTAAAGTTCAAGACAGGAGTACCACCCCCACACATATTTCCAGATCTCAAAAGCATCAAAACATGCTTATGTGTCAGCTTCCCAACCTTGCAACAGAAAAACTTTAAAGTAAAATTCTTGTCTTTCACTCAAGTGCATCACACAAAATTTGAAGAGCCACAGCTTATTTAAATTATGCTTCTGCCAGACAAATTTTTTTACAATATTTCTAAGTCCATTATGGCCTAAGAGACCACAGTATACACTAAAATACAGCAAAATAAATAGCATTTAAAAAAAAAGTGCAGTTTCAAGAAAAAAAGTAACAATGATTTTGTAGTAAAACCACCCTGAAGGACTGCATACAGACAAGGTAAATGGAAAAGCAAGCAGTACTTCCTCAGTACTTATATTTCCATTCAAGTCTGAGATTTTTTTTATGGGATCAGCATTACCTTATATATTGCTTTTTTCTCAAATAAGAAACTAGCCTGGGGCTGATATGGACATTATTTATGCATGAGGTTGAAGAGTCAAGGCATCAGACGCCCAATGAAACCTCCAGGACAGGCCATCCCAACCCTGGCTACTAGAACAGGCTGGCAAGAATGCCTCCTGGGGCTCCCAGAAGCCCAGTCACAAAAGAGCCCTCAGCCTCACATCAAGGTCTCTGTGCTGTACAAAATCAACTCGAGAAATTATACTTGCTTAGCAACCAGGAGAGAAGAAAACACCATCATCCTTTTATACATTTTTTTGAGGTAATCATATTGTGAATAAGCTAATAGATTATTTAAGAAACAAATAAAACAACCCTTATTACAGTGACCGCTCCACAGCTACTGAGTGCCAAGAGTCCACATCAGTTTTCTGCTTCTTGCCTTACTTTGATTAAAAGCTACAACCACTAAATCCAATGATGAAAATCAGAAGAAACCAAAACTGCTTACTTAAGCCAATTAAGCCAATCTAATTTTCACCAGCTGAGGATGTAGCCTCAATTTTTATTCCTTTAAATTATCATTGAAATAACTCATTTATATCCACATATTTATAACCACTTTCTCTGCATCTCATGACCTCAGGGTATTTTATGAAAACCATTTTTTATATTAATCTGGTACCACCACTGATGCTGAAAAGTATGATCACTGTTTCCCTGTCTGCTTAAAAGCCCATTTAGATTGGTAGCCATCCTAAACAGAAAAATCATTTATCTGATAAGACTATTAATTTACTTTCATCTTGATCAACCTGTGAAAGACAAAGTGTGAATCATATGTACAGTGATAATTATTCAGCACCATCATGGCTGGTATTTTGCTACCTTAACCACACCCCTCATGAGGTAGAGTTATTTCCAAGCATGCCTTTATACAATAAGATAAGATTATGCTACTGAAATAAGTTTCTGTGAAACAGAAATCATTTCATTATTTCAGTGATCTGAAAAACATGGCAGTTCATGAATACTACAGCTTGCTATGGCTTCCTCTATCACTTATTCAAAATTACAATTACTACCCATCAAAATAGAAGTCCTCAGGACCCTAGGATGTCTACAATGTCTTTATGTGCAGCACTTCACAGTGCTTCGTGTTTGTCCTGGATTCAGCAGCAGCAGCCATTTTTTTTCTTCATAGTAGCTGGTGCAATGCTATGCTTTCGACTTTCGGCCCGGGAACAAAGCTGATAACACCAGTATTTATAGTTATGGTTTAGAATGTTTTGGTATGACCAAGGATGTTCTGAGCCTCGTGCTGTGCCGGGGAGGAGGGGAAGCTGGAAGGAAGCAGAAACAGGGCACCTGACCCAAACTGACCAAACAGGTACTCCATACCATAGTACATCATGCCTGGGAGGTAAAACTGGGGGCAGGAACCCGGAAGAGCTCAGTTCATGGCCCAGTTGTCGAGTGGGGAGCAGCTGTGTTCTCTTCCCTTGTATTTCCCTAGTCATTGTTGTTATTGGCAGTAGCAGCAGTGATTTGTGTTATACCTCAGTTACGGGACTGTTCTTATCTCAACCCGTGAGAGTGTCGTAGTTTGAGACCCCTCAAACAGTTCTGCGCACCCCCCCCCTCTTTCTTCCCCAGTCCCGGGGAAATGAGAAGGAGAATCAAAAGAAT
>JASSUY010021004.1:30317-65972 GCA_032466535.1 Forpus xanthops | reverse complement strand
GTAATGGGTTCAAACTTAAACAGGGGAAGTTTAGATTGGATCTGAGAAAGAAATTCTTTACTGTAAGGGTGGTGAGGGACTGGAATGGGTTGCCCAGGGAAGTTGTGAATGCTGCATTGCTGGCTGCGTTCAAGGCCAGGCTGGACAGAGCCTTGGGTGGCATGGTTTAGTGGGAGGTGTCCCTGCCCATAGCAGGGGGGTTTGGAACTTGAGGATCTTCAGGTCCTTTCCAATCCTAACTATTCCATGGATGCTCTGCCAAGCCCTTTATAAAGCCAGCAAATTCAAGGTAGTAGAATGCCAACAAAGGTAGGAAAATACTAGGTAATAAAAAATCAACACAATTTCTTTATCCAAAACCAAAAGCTGAACTGACCTTATAGACTAGACACTAATCAATAAGAGGAAGTCTGAAATAATCAAAAGTGAAATGTAAAAAGTTAAAATAGAAATAATATTTGAAAGAATTTTGATATATTATTTTGCTACAGATGATTCTTCTGTCTCCTGATGCAACATAATTTCTGAAAGAACTGAACACTGATGTGTTTTCCTACAACAAACAATTGTTCCCTGCAATGTCAATGCAGGCAAACTGTTAAAACAATGAAGCGATGCTGACTTCTGAATATGAAAGCTTTGCTGGAATCTCTGTGGCCTAGCAATGTATTTCCTTCCTAGCCATATCCTTCCCAAGTTGAATAGTCTTACCTTGTACAAAAGCTACTCTATTCCTCTAATAATCTGTTATCCATCTTTATCTTTCTTAGATCTATCTACTACACATCAGCACAAAAGTGACAAATAGGGCTCTACTCACAAAACTTGTGAGTTTGAGCCTGATTTTAAAGATAATACACTATATTTTTATTTATGTTAACTTTGTGGTATTCTATGATTGTGGAGCTCAATTTTCAACCCCACAGAGTTATACAGCATTAATTCTTATTCTCCATGTAGGAATAATCCTCAAAAGAGTGTACAACTTTAGGAGTTATCCATCTGCCTTACCTAGAATATTATTTACAGTTATGCAAAAAACGAGGGTTTTTAAGCTCAAACCAAATAAAAACTGTGCTAACATTAAAAAAAGAAACAACTGCCATTACCCGTAACTGCGATTTTTCTCCAAATATATAGAGGGCTGCTTGCCGCCTCAAGAGCTGACTTTGCAGAAAAGTGCTGCTGCTGTAGGAAGTAGCGTTATCTTTCCCTGCAAGTCTTGCACCAACATCAATGAATGGGGTCTGAGTGTTGATAAATCGATTGCTTGAACGAAGACTCGCCCATACACCTTCACAAAGATGAAAAACAGTTTAAAACCTCTTTGCGTGACGCACCGGAGATCATAATTACTAAGGCACATGCTAAAACATAATTTGGAAAGTAGAGAGCTTAAACATGCCATTTACATCCCCCACAGGACATAACTAACACTACATACTGGAAAGGAATATTTTCATAGCAAAAATTGCCAAAAGCATCCTACTGCATTGTGATTTAGCCTAAGAAACTAATAAAATTCTTCAAAGCTCTTTCTATTGTAGAGACAATGGTTACAATCGTGTTTAAAGCACCAGGTTGGACAGAGCCTTGAGTGACATGGTTTAGTGTGTGATGTCCCTGCCCATGGCACTGGGTTGGAACTAGATGATCTTAAGGTCTTTTCCAACTCTAACTATCCTATGATTCTATGATTCTATATCAGTAATGTAACATTAAAATGAATCACAACTTGCAAGTAATTAGCATCCATATAAGTGTATGGAAATTAATTTGCTAGGTGTTGATCATTTGAGAAGTAGGGACGGAAATTTGATGTATTTCCTCATTCAAGGCATATTTTTGGGGAAGTCTAACCAGTATTATATAATTAGTATCACTTTAAAATTTCCTGTTACCTAGAATCCTTGTGTTTCTTTAGTCCTAGACAATGTAAAACTATCAACCACATCATATGATAATGAAAATGTATAAAAGAATGATCAATATTACATTTCAGGGTAAAGTATTTCATATTCACTCTTGAAATGCCATGAATTTTGGTTTGTAAATGTCCATTTCTAATGGACAATCAGAAATGAAAACCAAGTTCTTTTTTTAATTATGTGTTTCATGACTGTATTCTAGCAGATGTAACTATGGTAGAGTTGTTGAATAGAGATGCATAGTAAGAGAGCCATTACTCTGGCAGCCGGGCATGGTACATAAGTCCCAAAGCCCGCACCAACAAACTTGAAACAGTGAACTGTGACATGGAACCACAGACTTGCCTCTGAAAGCAGCACAGCAATATGTGAATGGCATCATACCAACCTAATTACCTCTGCCTCTTGACAGCATTTTTTGTTTGAATTGTGCCTTCTTGATGCAGTTATTGTAATTTCCAGAAGAGGAAATTCCAATAGCACACAGATATGTGTGCTATAGCCTCAGATCACACCTAAGAAAATTTAGTGATTTTTAACATAAGATAAAGTAGTGATAAATCAGATTGCCAAGGCCTGTTTAGCATTAGCAGAGGAAAAGATGAGTATTTTTCTGTTTCATGTGACTTAGTAACAAGGATTTTGTGAGACTGTTTTTGTGTGTCCTACTGAGGTATGTGAAAGGTTCTTGATTTTCAGAATATAAACAGCACTACTTGAAAATCAAATCCTTTAAGTATACTAAACTTGGCATTCAAATGGCAGTGTGAAATTCTTTAACCTATTATGCAGAAAATCAGAGTATCATAAGAGACTCTTGTCCACAAATCTGTAAAACAAGATATCCAAAAGAGGCACCAGAGATACCTGGTAGCCACAGAAATTTAGACATCACTGTACCAGAAATCCCCCTTCAGTTCCTTCAGGAAAATCCAGTAATACGCATAGTCAACATTTCTTTCACAGAAGGAAAAAAGATGCAGGTAACAGTAAAATCCTACTGAGATATCTCAACCAGCAAAATAATTTTATCCTGCTTTTTAGAAGCAAGATTGTATTTCTATTAAAGAATAATTCTGTAACCTTCATCAGGGACTTGCCTGTACAGTTTAGCTTGTCTGCCTCTTGGGCTACTGGACTTAGATGTGAGAAAAGAAATAGGAATAATTGAGGATGGCTGGCTAGGAACTTAAGACTTCCTAACAGTTCTAAATAACTTTCACTTCAAAGACAGCCATTTTTATACAGTACTTCACAAAGTAGTATATATGTTTAGTATAAAGTTTTGTTCCACATCTCAACTACCACAGCTGCAGTAATAAAGACTTCAGAGAGCAGAAATCATAGCAAACATATAATAAGAGGAATAACTGCTTGTTTGTTTTGTATGAAAAAATGCTAGCTTCAACACAGACAACTGTACCCACGGATGATATTTACAAAAATACAGCATCACTTTCTAACATTTTATGTACGCAGGCCGTCATTAGTGCCTGTAGCACAACAAAACCAACAAAATGGGTTACAAACACTTGAAGATGATCATGTTTGCCAGTGATGCATAACAATGATTAAAAGACACTTTTATCTCTGTTCTAATTTTGCCTACTATCTTATCTTTTGTTAGCAGTATCCAGCTTTCATATTTGCATATACATTCTTAGTATATCTTTCTAATTTAGCAGAAATTTATTTTTTCACACACAATTTTCTACAGATAATTCCACATTAGGTCATAACGGTATTAAAAGAATAATCTTGTGAAGCATGTGACTACATCACTGTCACTACATTATATATTCAACAGCCAAAACCCCCCAAAACTAAACCAAACCACAACACTGAACTAAAGCCCCAAAATCTTGTTAATGCCGAACCAAGGCTTTCCATCGGTACCACTTTAGCTTGTATTAAGATAATGTAGTAGCTAAGGAGATGGTAGAAAAGAAAGTGCTTTCAGGACACAGAATACAGTACCTTGATAGACTCTTCCCTTAGTTGCTGATTTGGAATTTGAATGAGTGAAACATTTATCTCTGTACCCAAGCACTGGTAGATAACAGTTAAGACAGAAGAAGGAGGAATGGAATGCACATTGGAGCGAGACACATTGCAGGAGAAAAGAAAAGGGTTACTTATTAATTTCCAAAGATCTAGCATATATTGAATTTCTTTATAGTACATGATTTATCAGACAGCAGAAATCTTAGTCATCACAAGACAAAACATCAATCAAGCCAGAAAACCAATATAAAATGGGAAGCACCCATTTATCAAAAAGGAGTCATTTTCACTGTCATTTCAATAGTTTCAAACATGCAGCACAGCCATCATGTGGTTTTCCATAATTATAATACCAAAGGAAATGTAATGATTAAATCATTCTGCTGAATACTTTATTAAAAGCTTCTGTCCAGCTGAAAGTCAGCATAATTAAAAATCTCAGCATTGGCGCTTTTTTTTAAAAATGGCTTAGTCTATTTTAGGTACATAATTTGATGGGCCTCAAGATCAAATCAGAGTGCGAGCTGTTAGCTTTATACATCTATAAACATTTTTAAGAGCTGTGTAAAAGTGTGCGATTTAAAAACATGCAGTATCTATCACAAAAAAGATTCAAAAATTCTCATTTCAGTGGGACCTTATATGCTTATCAGAAGGTGTATTTTTGGCTCAAAAGCCACATCAACACAGGCAACTTCTTTTACCACAAATATTCTATTAAAACATACTCAAAGTGTTAATGTCTGCTGCTTTTAAAATAAATGTCTGCCTGAGTCTGTATTCATTAATTGTACATACCCTAGTGTTTTTCCAACGGCACCAAACCATACTGAGAAAACATTTTATTCTATTAAATTCCACAGAAGTGCCATGTAAGAACTGCTGTTCCACAGAACTACATTAAATGTAAGAAGAAAAGGGATGTATTAAGTGAACTTAATGACTCCTATGACAGACAACAACCAAAGTGTTGCCAAAAAAAAGTCCAAGAATGAAAATATATTATGAAATGTAAGTATTTCGCCAAATATTTCAGATCAGAAACAGCTTAACTGGGCTTTAGGCAAATACTTTGTTAACATTGCTCCAGATAAAGTTAAAAAACATATCTGACATGGACACAAAAATTTAGAACAATTGATGAGCACTCAGAACAATGATGATTTTTAAAAATGAAAAATACTATTCAAGCACTGGCTCTAATCATCTAACTAACATTTAAAAAGATGTGTACTAAAAATACATTCTCTGGCACAAAAAATAGAAAGTGTAATTTTCAAATACTGTATCATAGCTGAACCTGACTTTTGAGCCCTGGTATGTGTGATAATAGAAACACGGAAAGAAAGGAGGATTCAGAATCAAAACCAAAAAATACTGTGCTGGTGTTCTGTGAAATGCAGCGCAGAATCCATAGCCGCTTGCCTTGATAAAGTAGTAACTAGCTAACCTCTTTGTCTTTTTTTTTTTTCTCTTTTTGAGTTCCTCTTGGGATTAGGAAGGAGAGAGATACTACCATTTTTAGACTGCCTGCATAACTCTGTTTTTTCAGCTGACCAAAACTCTGTATTTTGGTCCTACAGTCTCCACACTACTTCACATGTAAAATGGAACTAGCTTGAAAAAGTAGTAAAGAACTTTGAAATAATGAATCTGGTGGATCAATTTATTTGAGAACAGCAAATTTAGAGATTCTATATACTTCATGCATTTCAGAGTTTCTTCTAGAACTGCATTAGCTAATCTAAAAACCTAGTTTTTACTTCTCTACAATGATACACCTTTTCCCTCTTGTGTCTTATCCTGTCAACTTCTCACCTTCACTAGTACTTGTCAAACATTCTTATGTTCCAGCAAAGCCCTCACGTATCCTGCTGAACCAGGATTACAGTTATGAACTGCAGATACTGGGCTGTAATTACACCTTTCAGATATATAGAGCAGGTGCAGCATAAACCCAGCAAGACACAAGATAACTTCTCTGCCTTCTTCCTGATTACTGCTGAAATTAAGCCAAGAGACATAGACTTCAATGTCCAACACAACAACACATCTGTGATCTAATACTGTCTTGATACTACTACTTTTTTCTTCATTCTTCATAGAGATATTAATACTTTTTTCTTCACTGAGTGGCTACAAACTGATCCTATCACACTTACTACAAACTCCAATCCCAGAAATCTGCAACAGTTATTTCAGTAATCCTTTTGTCTTCAAAAGACAACTTCCATACAGTCAACCAGCAAGCTTTCCTGTACTTATCAGGAGCACCTTTACAGCCCCTCAGCGCTACTCTGCTGTTGACACTTATGTCCCAGCACGAAGGGATGGAATACAACAAAACGTCTGCTGTCAGCTACCCAGCATTTTCACTATTCCAGTACAAAGTCAGCTGGGCACAGTTATAAATTTATATAACAATTTCTATCCTAACAAACATATATTTAAGAAATTTAATACACTAACTTGCGCATGCATTGCACATCAAAAATCCTGACAACTTTGTCAGACTACAAAAGTAGTTGGAATCCATCTCACAGAATGAAAGCTTCTTGTAGAAATGACACTGATGAGCCCTTGTACCTAAGAATGACTCTATCTCCCAGTTACTATGCCTGGCCACATAACTCCCCCCCCCCTTACCTAGATTAGTATTATTCAGTATCATTTACAACTTTATGAACCATCAGCTAAACTTCAGCTAAATGCCAGTATGATCTTTAATTGGAGATCCTAAAGTGCATTCAGTTGTAATATACAATCTGCATTTTTAGAACATACATTTTAGACAAATTGCAAATACAGACGAATCACAAAGTATTTAGAAACTCAAGTCACAATCAAGTGCTTAATTTTCCACTGATTTCCAACACAAAACAAGCTGTACTTCAATGGTAAGTAAAGGACTTAAACAAAAATCAGATGCTTAAATAATGTTAAGGACTGAAGCTAATCTGTAATTTCTATTTTGTTGTTTCATGGAGTAATGAATTGGTAAGCAGTGTAATTATTTTTATTTCACTAACATTTTGTTATCATTTATTACTTTAAATAACAGACTTTGAGCTAGTCTTACTAACCTCCTTGAGCAAAGCTATTGGATACATTTACATCCAAATGTCCTGGCACTACCTGCTTAAACACAGTAGACATTCTTGAAGCCCTCCTTTCAGTGCATAAAGTCAGCCAGAAAAAAGAACAAAGATTAAAAAACTACAGTGTTACTCAGACTAATACTTAACATAACTAATAAAATGCCCTTTTTCACACTATGTAGCTAATTCTTCCTAGTTTTGTACTTCAGATTGATTTTTTTAAGACATGTGTACACTGGCAACAGTATGGAGACGTTAGATACAGCTAAGCAGTCAACGTATTTTACAGTAAGTAAAGCAAAGCATACACGCTTTTGGAATGGTGTTATTTTACAAGAAAAAACACTGGCTATATTAGGCCAATTGCAGCCAACTGAGTAAGACAAGACAGACACAATTTCAAGTGACATACTCCTCTTTCAAAGACATACGAGTTACCTTTACATAAACCTTACCAAAGTTTCATCACATAACTGAAATAGATTAATTTCCTCATGGTTCCACATATGTGTAACTAGAGTATTATTGAAAGATTTTACTGCAAGTAAAGCTATACTTAAAAGTGGCATTATATGCCCACTATAAGCATGTAACACACATGAAAATGCTTATATATTGCTTCCGTTGCTGCTGCAACTAAATACCGTACCTGTTCATGTACATTCTGAGCTTGAAAATTCATATTTTCCAACACATGAAACAAAGTAGTATTTTGCATTCTCTTAATTTCGGCAGCCTCTTATTCAACATATAGTTTTCAATACACTTAATTTGTTATGAAAGTATTTAAACTGCGTATTTGCTTTTGATTCTGTTATATAATGTAAACGTTGCATTTGATTAAAAAAACCTAGAAAGTTTTGGCATCTTGATATTCTGGAGAATTCTCTTTGTTCCAGAATTGTCATAAATTACTAATGCCACATGACTGGCCACCACACTCGAGTGATTTGTTCAAAAACTATGACCCACAGGTGGCTGTTTACTGTTCTGATTAGGAATACCAAAAAGTATTTTGGGAAAGATTATAAATGTGTAACTGTAACTGCAAAGAAACAATAGAACTCATATAGATCATTGAATTAATACCAGCTCAGAGAAAACTCACTTTCAAACTTAATCATAGAAAAGTACTATGTAAACTCATATAGGTCATTGAATACCAGATCAGAGAAAATTCACTTTCAAACTTAATCATAGAAAAGCACTATGTAAACCAATTTTACCTGGAGACAGAGCAATTGTTGGTCTAGCAGTAAGAGTGTTACTGCCATTCATTTTGCAGTGGACGGATATCACATTCAGCAAGGCTTGTAGGTATTTCTCCTGTTCTATACTGCTTGAAGATTCTAAAGATGTAGGAGCTACAGTCACAAGAACAATGGAATATATTAAAATATAAATAATTTTACAAATACATAGAATAGTACAGTAAAAAGCTTATTATGTAAAGGAGAACACCAAAAATGCCATGGTTTGCCTATCAATGGTTCAAAAAGCCATTCCTTTGATGACAAAGAATGGTCAGATGTTCATCACTTGGCTGGAGTGCAGCACCCAGCAATGCTCCACACCACAAAGCTAAACTCCTGAAAGAGTTTGTTACCTCATGGTCACTTCTAAAACATTTATCCTTAGCCAGTGATGAATAACAGAACGGAAATTGCAGTTTTCCCTTCACTCTCAGAACAAAGAATAACATGTCCAAGTTTGTGCTACTTTTCAGTAAATTTCATCCTTTTTAAGAAAACGTGCAGAGAACAGTTAGAACTGTTTCTGTAACAAAACTAAGTTAAAACAATAACTGACTGGCTCTTTTCATTCCAGTAAAGCAAGATTACTTACCTATAATTGGAGATTCCTTGAGATATATTGCCCATTCACTGAAAGTGTATGTATATCTAAAGACAACAGTGTTCATGTGCTCTGCTGCATTAACAGACACAACCTACATGTCTTCCAGGTAACTTGTTCCCAGAATCTGACCTTTTTAGTAGAATGAAGAGGAAACAGGATGGACACCGCACGCACACCTGGATAACACACATTAAGGGATCTCTGATTGTGAAAAGTAATGTTCCTGCTCCCTGGAAACAAGTCCACCTGCTCTTTCATAAGTAGGTAACTTAAGGAAGTGTATTCCTACATGCTTAGGTAATTTACAGCATGGGGGTGTGTGGGTGGGAGAGGTGAGGTATCTGCACTGTTGTATCACAATTTCTTCTCTGTAAACTGCTGAATAAACTTTTAAATGCTTGCAGTTTCAGATGACTACTCTATAGATCTCAGAAAAAGAGTAATTTTTCAGTTGTTACTGATGTTGCTTAAGTTGCTGGAGACATGGAGAAGGATCATTTCAAAAAGAGAAAAGTGGCTGCAAAAGACTGAATGAAAGCAAAGCCAGAGAGGAAACAGACAGTTTAAAAACAGACGGAAGAGAAAATAAAAAGGCAAGATGAGAAAGCAGGATGCTCTGAGAAAGTACTGAAGTTAAAAAGGCAGTGCACTAAAGACAATCTTCAGACTTTAGTTAAGAATCCAATAACAAAACACAGAATCAAAGAAAAAAAAAAACAAACTCAAAAATAAGGGGAAAAAAAAAGCCTTAATTGTAATAAATCCACCCATTTGTGTCCAGGTAGTAGGACCTAAAGGAAGGGAAGGAGATGAAGGTCAGGTCCTACACCATACTAGGATGACGTAAAAGTGTCCAATCTCAAAGAGTTAGATTTTTGTTTCAAATGCTAAACAAAAACTTTTGAACTCCATTTTACTGCAGCCACATCTGGACTCACTTTAACTTTAGGACAAAAACGTCAGCTGCTTAAACCAGGATTTGGTATCTTAACCTCAAGAGCCAAGATTTGGACTAAGAGATAGAGTCAAAGAGTTTGAGCACATTTTGACGGATCACAGTAGTAACTTATAAATAGCTTTCTTCAGTGATGATCCAATCAGATTCTATGCTGGAGACTAATAGACAGTAACCTCATTAGTTGGAGATGGTAAAAGAAATTTCAAGACAGCCCTGTTAAAATTAGTATCTAAATGATCCTTTCAAAATTAGTGTCTGAACTGGAAGCACAATTATGGAATGATTAGAAAACATACATGCAGGAAACATCATGCTGTTCTGCCTGACAAAGTGGAACAAGCCTGAAGAAAAGCATTATTTTCTTTTCAACTATTAAGCCGGGTTTATACATCCTGAAATCTGCTTAAATGATCTCTGGGTCCCCAAGTCCTTGAAGCAATGCCACAAAAAACAACTTAGGTCTTAACAATCTAGTTAAGAGAAAGGAAATGAAATGTCTAAATGAAAGGATAACATCCTTACTGCTAGCACTTATAAAGTTTTATATTGTGAAGAGTATTGCGTGTGTTTCAGGAAAGACAGTGGGGAGATGAGCAGCTTGACTTAGACAAAAAACTCTTACTGAACTGAGCAGACACCTGAATTAAAGACTGAGGAAAATTTTGCCCTTCATCACTAATCACCCATCATCCCTTCACATAGTGCTTAACAGCAGTATAAAGGAATGAATTGGTGACTGAAGCATTAACTTCTTACCTGCACAGCTGAACAGGGATTTCTACAGAATAACTGATTTTTTAAGTGCATGTAGGCCATCACAACAGCGTGGATTTGAACAATAGAGAGGAATATCCCAATAATACTATAAATCCCAGGAAGGAAATGCATTGTTTAGCAATGCAGTAAGATTATCTCAGCTGATAATATGTTCTCTATATGCCTGACAGAATCCATCTTTATGTTATGACAGGACCTATAACAGTAAATAATATAGCCTGTATCAAAATAACTGTCCTCTTGTACAGCGTTACTATATACAAGAAACATAACTGGTATTCCTAGATGGCATTTAACCAGTTCTTAGTTATTCAGGTGTAGAATGTCGTACTTAGAACTACAATGCTCTGCTAAAATACACCCAGAAAGGGTGAAGTGAAATTCAGAAACCAGTTTTTATGTTTCAAAAGAAATTCTGAACAGACCTGCATAGTCCACACCTTCACATTTAAACACGTGTTAATAATCCTTTATGGACAGACTTTAGAAAACTGCAATTCCCTTGGACATGTAATTTGGTTCCATACAGCAATTCAGTACTGTGCATAATTTCTCTAAGGAACTTCAGTTTTGTACTTCTGATATAACATACTGTTCCCAACTACACTTTGAAAACTTGCTAAACACAATGTAACAAGAAATTACAACTGTTTTATAAAGTTCCAGCAGGTCCTCTTTGCTTCCGTATATCTAATCCAGAACTGCCTTATAAAAATTTTCTCCTATGAAACCTTTGCTCAGGAAGGTACACAACTATCAACGTTAATTTAATTTGTGATCATCGTCTTAGTTTGCATCACAATGCATTTTTCAATATAGAATCTCCTTCACTCTACATAACTCCTACTGAGTCAAACACCCATGTAAAACTATTGCAAAGTTTTGTTCCACAAAGCTTGAACTTCATTCTGAATTAAATGTCCTATAAATATTTTCATTTCCCCTGAAGTACTTTCCTGACAACAGACTCAATTTTCTTCATGACTTAAAAGAAACAGCAAACTCCAGAAGCTAGTACCTGACCAACAGTTATTGTCAATCAGATTATCTACTGCCTAAAATACTGCTGGAAGTATGCAATAAAAATATAAAAGACTACATAAAATTAAAAATAGAAACCACCCCTAAAAGCAATGAGATTACACAAAGGAAACATGATTTAACAGGTCAGGCTTTGAAGATCTTGCTTTGGAAGGCTTGTATACTCCTATGCACACAGAAATGATAGCTACAACAGAAAACATGGAAGGGATTGTCATTCTATAATTTGCAGACTATTCCTGTAGAATTTTTTCAATTTGTTCTATTTATACTATGTTTAAGATGCCTGGCCAGTATTTAAGCTAAAACAATCAGTATTAAATCAATTTATAAGACTAACATTTCAATTACCATGCTTAGGATTCACACCACAAACCTGCGGAACAACTGGTGTGGCTCATAGCTTTGGCAGCTGCTGTGTTAACTACTGGTAGTACTCCGCTGATCCATTTTATGAATCTTCCCAACAAAAATGGATTATATAAAAATTAATACCTTGCTCCTCACTCCAACTAAAAAACACCCCACAAACCATAGAGACACACTGAAGCAATGCTAAAGCAGTGAATATTCAGCAGATAATTACTCACAAATCAGTTTTAAGATTAAGCCCAGACACTGTCTGATGTAAAAAATGTTCTTCTAGTATCTCTAAAATGGTGAGATTTTAAAGGTGCATTTGATATATACAAAACCTCATGTAGGCAATAAGCATTATGTCTAATATAAACTGTTCGTTACAAGCAGGAAAATGGTGGGTTTTGTAAAGATACTCAGTGAAGGACTAATTCAAGAGGATTCAATAATCTTCAAACTACTTCCATGTGACTTGCACTCATTTGCACAGTATACTTGTTACAGGTTTTGAAAAATTCAATAGAACAAACTCCTCATTAGAAAAATACCTTTTAATTTAGTTTTAGCCATTACTGGGGTGAAATAAAAATAAACAGGACTGATGAATTCCTTTGCTATCTTAATGAGTTCCTGTTACTCCAATTTTACCTCACATTTTCTTTTTCTCAAAAAAGAAAAATTATGGCCTAATTTTAGAATAATTTCTAAACAACTATCACTGTGATTAAAGAAAAGACTGTTTATTTATTTTATTTTTTCAGTGATATGCCAAATTCAGTCTTGGCATGAAATTAACTCTGAAGAAACTATCAGCATAAGAGATGGTAAATCCAGGTAATCATAATGAGCATCCTAAACACAGCCTGTGACTGATTAAAGCCATCTAATGTTCTTTCCAAAATTCATGCTGCCCTAAGATTATATTCCTCTGAAAAAAATATTTTGACAAATCTTGTGGTGGTCAAATCTTGATCAAACAAAAGAAGAGATTTACTTAATGCAAAGACCCCAACTATCTTTCAGGTCTATGCTTTATAAAAGGAAGATAAAAGTTAAACTAGTATTATAATTAAAAACTTGAGAAAAAACAGTGGCTAATGGTCTAGAATTTCGTATAACCCTCTATTAAAAGGAACAACACACACTCATTATATTAACCCGCGCAAAGGAAAACATAGTTTAAGGGAAACAGAGTTAAGTGTGTATTATATTTGGCAGAAGACATTTAATACATATATAATCTTTGATTAAATTTTTCTTTGACATTATTTAACCACTTTCAGACAATTCAGGATCTGCTTCTTGGCATACAGTAATCAAACTGAACTAACATAACAGAAAACCAGTCATATTCTGCGACTTGATTCAACCAGATCACTGACTTGCACTAGAAAAGTACCTATTTCTACCTAAAATTACTTATACAGAAAGCGTAACTGCATCAACTCACCTGTAGTGTGTGTGTTTTGGGATTTGAAGAGGCCAACAACACCTTTTCCATGAAAGCCCCCAGATCGAAGTAGAAGAGTACTGGTTTTAGTGTTCTTCCAACAAACAACTGGTAGGCGATTGTGACGGTAACAGCGAGCAACTCTCTGCAGACTACTGTCTTGAACAGACTGAGGTATTACCAGAAGCCCAGGATAACTTATATTGACAAAATGGCAAAAAAAATAGTGGGGAAAAAAAATAAAACAGCTTTCAAAATGTTAAAAAATGAAAAAAAAAAAATCCGAAAATTACAAGCTGAATATTCATCTTGTTGAAAATATACCTCAACTGTTACAATTATTCATTTAGTAGCTCTCATTTTTAGCCCGATCCTAGCAAGTACATTGATTTGTAAAGAAAACTGCATTTTAAAAACAACTTTAATGAAAAAAAAAAAAAAAAGAAAAGTAAGATTATCACTGCTAGTCTCTCTCAATTTAAGGTTATGTTATGTTTTATTTGGTGGCATTATGTGTCTCTTCTCTGTCACTATAAGTGGCTATACATGGCAAATAAATCCATATTTCTGAGTATGACAGAAAAGTGAATGTTGGGGCATTCAAATAATGAAGGAGTTTTGTTCTGACACTTGTATATGAAATATACGAACTGAAAAGAATGAATGTTAGATTGCTTAAAGTATCACAATTAAAACAATATAGTTCAGTTTATGTCAAAATACATTTAAATTTTACAGTCAGATTCCTTGGAACAATAGATTTTAAATTGTGTTTTAGTGTACTTTTTAAAACACTACAATACATTGACAGATTAGGAAATTCACTGATGGAAAACCTTTAAAAATAGAAACGTCAGCAAGATGGCAGTTTTGTTCGTGTCAGTGAAAGAAGTATTCACGCACTAAGATTATTATCTAACTCCTCCAAAAAAAAATTCAATTTAAGTGCCAATTTCATTTGTTGAAAAGAAACTAAGTTAGTGCTTACTAAAGTTTTGTTCCTGTAAATTAAATTATTCAACATTTATTGAACTCCCCTCATACAAAATCAGCGTACATACTTTTTCAAAAAATCCTACCAAATATTAAAACCTGGTGGTTTCAGGAAAGAGTTCTCTGTATAATGTTCAAAGAATAATGAAAATGTAGATTTAATGCCTTAATCTGTACAATCACTCAGTGACGATTGCACAAAACTGGTTATTAGTCTGTTTTTCTGAAGTCAGAAAACAAGACAGGCTCCATTATTTTTCACGTGTGCCCTTCCTTCATGAAAATCTGGTGATTTCATTATCCATAATGAAAGAAATGACTAGCCAAAACTGGCTTTAGAGAATGCAAATGCTCCTCTAATATGACCCCTGCAGATAGCCTTTTGTATTAAAAAGAATTTTGTGGGTAGCGGTCATTAACTACAACAGCTTTCACACCAAAAAAGGGATTAGTAACATTCATGTGTTAAAATACAGCACATGACTTTCAGCACATGACAAATTTTTAAAGTAGATACCTTCATAAATAAAGTTTTAAAATATATTTTTATGAAGAAAATATGTATAAGTTTCTAAGGCTTGCGTTTTCATTTAGGCATAATTATATTTTAATGTAAATAGCCTAATGATTTAGACATCAGTACAGAAAACCAAGAAAGAGAAACTCCTTTAGAAGGCAATTTAGACCATGTAGATTAGGCTCTTCCAAAAGCCCCAGGGGCACTCTTTTCATGGGCTATAGAAAGAACCAAGGAATTAAGACTTGTGTTGTGTGATACAGCTTCTGGGGTAGTTCTAAAAGCTCACTTCTGGCTATCACGGTTGGCAGTCTTTCAGAATCTGAAGAATACATACACAGCCACCCGAAGACAAATCTCTGAGTGGAATAAAAATAGCTTCAAGGTCACTGGTTGAACATTCCTACTGTGGACAAGAATTTTCTCACAATAAGTTGCTTTAATGGATACATGATAGGATGTGCTTATTATGTCATCTTTATTTTCAACTACTTTACTGAATTGGTAAACACACCTCCTGCAAAGCGAATACATCCTGTTCAGTGCAGTTACTCTCAAGTACTCTGGTTTTGAACGGGAAGAGTTACTACTGATGGTTCCTAGTCCCAAACGTTGATAGTCCCTGAAACAGGCTCGTTCCACTAATTGCTCCATTGTTGATTTTTCTGAGGCTTTTAGGGTACCACTTGTGTGTATCTCGCTGTCATCTGAAACTGAAGTGAAAAATCTTTAAGAATTCACTATTGGGGAAGCCAAGAAAGTGATGCTGTTTTCTTCTGAATAAAATACTAGTTTGTTTTACTGGCAGTGACAAATTACAAGAAGTAATACATACAAACCACAGTTTATAGAATTATAAGAAATAAAATTTTAGTCAGGAAGCCTGAATATATTGCATAGTTAGTGCACTTGTGACTGGCATGGCTGACAGCTCTCCTGCTAAAATCCTGGAAAATGTTATCTCATATATTCATCTGAATGGAACTGAAGGCAGATAAACTTTCTTTCAACAATTTATGAAAACCTGTTAACCTTCCAACCACTATACACAGATATACACAAGCCAGAATAACAAATATTTTACACATAAATTCCTTAGAACTCCAGGTTAAAATGGACCTCACAATTCTTTTAAAATATCTTCAAAAGATACAACAAACATTTTAAGGCTTAGTTCAGATAATAAAAAAAATGTTTCTGTATCATAATTTCACAACAGATGACTGATAGCTTCTTAATGTCTCAGTTTCAAAGTCAAAGAGCACCCTTCTTCAGCCATGAATGTCAGCAGCACTTTCCAAAGCAGAAAAACCTTCAACCATGAGAGAGAAAAAACATGTCACAAGTTCAAACTACACTGAAATTCAAGTCAAGCAAGGTCTTGGTACAATACCTGCCACCTGCCTGTTAATTGACACTTCCAACTATTTCCAAATACTTCTGAAAGCAGACTTACTGTTCACAGCATATATCAATTACTTGCTATCACTTAAACCATGGAAATACATGCATATGAGGGGAAATACTTCTTCATGAATGAGGCACTAAAAGGTATGTAAAGGATTTAAATCTAAACCAATATTTTATAAAAGTGGAAATTAATTTTTTTAAAAAAATACCAACTATGGTACAACTAAAATTTTACTGGCAGTAGACAATGTTAAGAATTTACAGGAGTAGAACCCATGCAGGTTTTTTTGGTGTGCATTTTAGCATAAAAGTTAAATGAATAATTTTACTGGCCCTACACCTCATCAAACAACAACAATTCTCCACTGGATGTCAATAATACAGAGTTTAACACTGTGGATATCCCCTTTTTTACGTTTTTTCCTATTTGTCATGGTAAGAAAGAGTTAACAAAACATTTACAAGTGTGCCACCAAAAAACAAATTAAATGAGTTTTAGAGTTTTATTTTGAGGCATACTGAAACTTGGTATTTAACAGTTTTGAATGGAAAGCTATAACTGACCCAAGTAAGACGAGGGTGCAGTTTTTTAAATACTGTTTTCTAAATGCCTTTTTCTCTCATGAAAGCAGGTATATGGGTGATCAGAATTTGCAAAACCTTTCCCATGTATTAAAAGCTAGAGATTATAATAACTCATGCCACTATCTATAACCTGAAGGAGATGAAGATGCTTTGCTACCTCAAATTTAACAAAGTTTTTTTTTTAGATTAGATTTTGAAAATAAACTGTTCTTGAGATATGACTGTTTGTAAAAGTGAGTTTTACAGTCTCCCATTTTATGGAACACATCAATATGATCACCTATAGGAAACAGTAGTGACGAGATTCTAAACTCTGAAAATAAAAAGATGGGGAGGAACTGGAGAGAAAGTAGGCATTCATTAGTAGCAAATACCAACCAGACTACTGTCCCCAGTTCTTGAAATTACACTACAAGTTATATGTGAACCTCCTGAAGAGGACTGAGAAAAGAGCAATGAAGATGATCAGAAGTCTATCAAGACTAATAAAGAACTAAAAACTGCATATATTTCATATCTACAAAAGAACAGAAAATATGGACAATACAGTCCATAAATACATTAAGCACTGCAATCAGATTAAAGTGAATCATCTCTCCTGTATGTATGTGGTTGGCAGAATAAGAAGTGAAGGCTTTAAATTGGGGCAAGAAAATATTTAGGTCTGAATACCAGAATGTTGCTTGTTTTTCTCCAGCAACAGGATGGTTAAAGCATTAGTACAAAGTGCCTAGAGTTGTGGAACATTCATCTCTGAAAGCTCTCAAGAAAAAGGTAAACATCTGTGAGGAAAAGATTGAGTATGTTGATCTTGCTGTGGGGCACAGAGATGGAATAGATGATCTCTTGAAGTTCCTTCCAACCCTATCTTTAACATTTTTTTTTTTTTAACAGACAAGGCGTCACCTGCGGCAGATAGCTTCAATTTGCTTAATTGTTGGTATAGCTGCATAGTTTCCTATAATCAGTTTTGGAGACTTGCAAACAAAAAGCCATTCACAGCAGTCAATATAAAAGAAATTGTCAGTGATCAAAAAGCAAATTTCCTATGGCTATTTGTACTTGGAAGCAAAGAGTTACCACTGTTATCAGCTGATTACACCTGACGTGTCAGTGCAGCGTGGAGAGAGAAGCAAACTGGTAGACTTTGATCACTTTACATGTTCCCGGTCAAGACATCTGGAAAGTAGTGGGTAGAAAGCTTCATAATTCATAGTTTTGTAATTGGAGTAAAAAAGTTATTATCGTCAATGGCTACAGAGCACCAGTGCTTATGGAAGAATGCAGCTGGTTTGTACATCTGCGATGCAAAAATTCTTCAAGATTTCTTCATCATCAAAAGAAGTACCAATACATAGGTATGATTATGCCTGGTGTCTCTGGGTGAAAGACACAAAATCATTTAAAAATCATGCAGGTACAGACTACAGAATGGCTTCTGACTCAAAGAATATGCAACATCAGAACAAATACTACCTCAGCACTTAAGGAAGATGCCAAAATTAAATTAAGAATGTAATTTTTCAGCACTCTAAAGGCACCCTGTGTTTTGTACTCCTTTCTTTTTGCCTCTTTGTTATCACTTTTGTCTGGAATGAAAGAAGAGAAACAAGATTTTTTAGCTTTCCTAGAACAGTCTTCTTCCATTTTCGAGAGAATAGTGACAGTGCAGTAAGATGGTCCTGCTTCAGACAACTTCTATCTGCTGAAGTATCTGCTCGTAAGTCATGTAAGTTGTCTTGCTCACTGATCAAATATTCCAAACAAAAATTTGGCTTTTTTTATGTTTTGAAGAGATCATTAGTGTTTGATAAACACTTCATTATCTGAAATGCCTTATCTTAAAAAAAAAAAAGAAAGAATGGTATGACAAAACAATACCTGTTTCATGTACGGGAGAATCTGGTTCCCTCTAGTGGTTTATTACAAATTAGCACTGGTCCAGATAAGGATATACTGACAGCAGCACATAGTAGGAAAAGAAGTATTTGGAAGAGAGTCAAACTCTATACCATCACACAAACTATACAAAGTGCCCAAATCAGTTTCTGCCTTCTGTCCCAAAATTCTTTCAATTAAAATTTGGAAAAAACTGTATTTCCAGTAGTAATGACTTCTGCTGTTTTTAGAAATCATTTGTTACTTCCACATCCAAAAGTCTCCCACAGTAGTTGCTCTTTGCTGAATCTCACCAATTACCACTTTCTCATCACAGACTTATTGCAGATGTCATCATGATGTCTAAAGATAAATGGAAGTTACAATATTCTTCTGTGCTGTTCCATCTACATTATGATGATGTAAAAAATGGTAACAAGATACTATATGCAAATATTTTAATAAAAGATAATAATCTAGTATTTTGCTTTACCACTGAAAGAAGTCAACTTCCTCTTCTGCTGCATCATTACAAAAGAAAATAGTTACTGAGTGTACATACTTGAAACCTTCACTTTTCCTGTTTAGGAAGACTTTGCAATTTCTTTTTGAATATATTTCTTATTCAACATCTTCAAATGAAAGCATAATAGGATAGACTTATCAACCAACATGGAAAAAACTGCTTCACTATTACCAGAGATATCATCATCTTCATTCCAGCCTGGTCGATTCCCTCTTTCTTCCACTATTGTGCTGGTCTTCTTCTTTAATAAGTATTGGCGTCCAATTGTCATCTTCCCAGCACGTTTTGCTCCTTTCACAATGCTTTTTGAGAAGGTACTATAAATTCATAGCAATAAAAATATTTAGAAAGATGAATATGATTCTCCTCAATATTGTGATTTTTATGATGAACCCACTTGCCCAAATAAAATGTATTTCATGTAATTTTTCATTTAATATTACAAAAATTATAACCAGAAAATTTACTTCCTATATTAAATTTTAAAAAACAATTTTATTACTTTGAGATAAATTTGTATCCATTGTGTCTAATGATAATGAATAATAAGCCACCATTTTTCTTTAGGTATCTGCATTTTGCTAGCAATGTGATATACCTAAAAAGCTCACAGAGTAAAGGCACTAAAGACAGAAATTGCTGTTTTAGGATTCCATGACTAACTTGGGATTTTACTTTCCTGTGTCAACAATGTAATAATCAAGAAAAATGACAGGAGCTACCACTCTAGAACAGACTAATGGTCTATCTAGTCCAGTAAAAATGTATGTATTGCAAAATTCAAAAGAGGATAAAGCTCATACTCTAGAGTAAAAACACACCAGGACAACTGTGCAGACTGTTTTAAGGGTCAAATCAATTACAAACCACATTAGGTTATTAATTTGTAAAGTAACATACAAGAAATCTATTTTTCATGTTGGTGTAGTTTAGATTACTGAAGATGCTACTTATGTGTTCCAAAATGCAATAAATTTACTGCAGCCAGAGATCTGGATAAGTAATATATATTTGTACCAAATGTACATGTATATCATACTTTTATTCTGGAAATATAAAAAGACTTGGAATAGCAACCAGTTATTTTGACTTTCCTGAAAAGTGCCTGAATGATCTGCATTTCTGCAAAGCTTTCAGACTGTTCAATGTATTTGACTAAAACTCAACAAGAACATGAATAATAAATGAAGAAGAATGACTATACCGGAATGACGTGTTCTTTTCTTTTTGTTTTGGTAAAATTATCTGTGGTGCTGTTTGCCCAGCTGCAAATGCAAAAGTGCTGAAGATAGACTGAGGATAACGGAATTTCATTAACTGTTTCTTAAATATTTCCACCACTTCAGGACTTACTTCTTCATCAAATGCTACTTTAATTAACTGCATATTAAAGATACGACATGTTAGAAAGGGGAGAAAAAAACCCTATAGAATTAAAGAAATTAAAAGATCTCAAAATACATTAGCAAAATTCCCATACTTGCATACATGCAGTACTATGCTCATTGGAAAAATATAAATATATGTACATATATCTTATTGTTTTGGAGGGATGTTACATGTTATTAAATTTTAATTTAATTTTTACATTTAAGTCATAGGATTAAGTTATTTTCACTAAAAATAACATTCAGAAACAGCTCAAATACTAGTCACATGGGACAGTTTAGCTTGGAAATACTCTGCCAGCTCTGCCCATATACTGGGAACTAAGGTTGTAATGCACTTCAAAGAGTAGCATCAAACCACAATTTCAGCATTCATAAGTCACAACCACTATACTTCCATTACTCAGCCATTCCAATTTTTGCCACACCTTGCAAAGTACAAAAAGCTACTACTAATAAAAACGTAATAGTGAAATCCAATCCTTAAAATGGACTAACCTTGTGCTATTCAATCCTGATCTATCTACCCACTAAAAATGCTTTTTTGAAATGCTTTTTAGGGAAAAGAATAACAAAAGAATCCCACCTCTTCATTCTCAGTCAAGAGTCAGCAAACAAAGAAATATCCTAGAGTTTTATTTCTGAAGGCATACCTATAAACCATTTCAATGTCTTTTTTCCTGCTATTTAGAAGGTGCATTTCATCACTGCTTTTTAAATTTCGCTTGTTTTTTAAATACTTTCCAAATGACTAATAACTCTGTTGTTCTAGGACCTCCTTGAAAGGAGCTCTGGAATCTGTAGGGGTCACACTGATCTGAAATTTTAAACAGATTAAACAGCACAACTGCAGCAAACACCTGAAAGTCATAATTAATAAGCAAAGAGGAGGGGCTATTTCATACTGTACTGAACTCTAGCTGTTACAAAGGGACTGGAAAGTAAACTCTTCGCAGATTGTTTCTGTTCTCATAACCTAAAACAAAACTATGCTAAACAAAAGCAAAGATGTTTTACCAGTATCCAGCACAGAAAACACTGAGCTGTGTCTGTATTTAGCACATTGTTCAAGTATGCTAACTATTCTGGTAAAAAGATTACTGGAGAACTGAAGTCCTTATGAAGTCCACAACAAGAACTTTTTTGACAGTTGTGTTACTCACTTTTATTCCTAACCATATGCTTTTGAATAGGGTTATCGAATGGTTTAGGTTGGAAAGGAGTTTAAAGTTAGATCATCTAGTTCTAACCCCCATGCCACAGGCGGGGACACCTTCCACTAGACCAGATTGCTCAAAGCTGATACAACCTGGCCTTGAATGTTTCCACGGATGGTGCCTCACCACCCTCATACTGAAGAATTTTGTCATAACATGTAATCATGAACAATTAGCTAAATAATGTCCATTATTTAAGGAACTAGTGAAATGCTCATGATCTATTTTATTATGTAGTCAAATGTCAGAGTTTTTGTTCTCAATGAAAATATACTTCTGCAGTCACCTAACCCAACAAATACCTCACATCTTAAGTACTGCAGTCTACTTTCAATCCACAAAATAAAATTCTTTGCCTTCAACTTCTCATCTCTTAGGGTTTGACTACCTTCAAGATCATCACCAGGACAAAATATTGAGGAAAGACTTCAAGATTTCTAATTCTTAAAAGTCCACCTCTACCGATCACCCTGCAGTACATGTTTCTGAACACACAGACAGGAAACTACCAGGATCTGTACAGAAGTCAGGACCTGTGCAAGTCACACAGAGGCTTATTGGTTCTGGTCAATGGTGGCTAGCCTAAAGATTCCTGGAAGTGCAGCTTTCATGTGAGGTGCACTGTGACTTTCTGCCATGGATTTTTACAGAATGCTGGTAAAATGACAAGTCTGGAGAAGAAAGCAGTATTTACAGCTTTTCCATATGCATTCCATGTAGCTGAAAGAGACAGAAAGCATGTTTCCACTGGCCTGCCTAGCCATCTAGTTATTCAACTTTAAGAGATTTGGACCCAAAATAAATCTTTACTGGATCCAAAATTGAAAGCTAAGGAAAGAAGTGGAAAGAAATCAAATTTGAAAATGGTAATCCTCTAGGTATCACCAGAGCGAAGAAACGCCAGGGTTTCTATGGGAGGACTGAGTTTTCTATTGACTTTACATGGCAAAAAAATGAACAAAAATATCAGAACAAAGTGCTGCTCTGAAATGTTCTGAGGTGTGCTGACACATAAATTTTTAAAAAACTTCCTTTTACCTGAAAGGTAGCTGAAGTGATCTGCAGTCCTTCTTGCATGCTTTGCTGCAGTTGGTTTTGTATAGTGATCTTCTTCTCCTTCGTAACAGATGCAATAGGAAAGCTCCGGATCACTGTCTGCTCTCCAACTGAAGACCATAACATTGTATTTACACATACTTATTAGATCACAGAATCAGATCTGGTTTGGTCTCATTGTACTTTGAATAGATAGGAATGAGAAAGTACAAAGCAACACAAAAATAATGGTACCTAATTAATTTCAGGCAATATACCTGAAAAGGTAAATTCCTAAAGTATTATTAGTAATCTGAATTTCTGCTTAATTAGAGTTGGGATGATTAGAAAAATATTCACCTTCCTTCTGAGTCTGTATACATGACGGAAATGTACACCCCAAATCTATATTGACGGTGAGGAAGAAACAGTTTCAATCTTACTCAAATTTCATATTGCATTATGCAACTTATAAACAATGAATGATATGCATTGGTATCTTTATGCATGACATTCCACAATAAATTCATAGTTCTACAAGACAATCTGCTTAGAAATGACATGTCAAAATATAAGAATTTTTTCATTCAGGAGAGCTATTTCCAGTACATATTAAAAAGAATACTGAATTTAATAATAGATATTTGAGAGAACACTGACTCATGAGCATATTTCATTTAACAGGCTTCTAGTGGCTGAAAAAAAAACCTGTTTAATGAAAAGCTAGGGGCAGTGGAAGCTGCAGGTCTCACACAGTATAAATATTCTCTCTTAGTGGTGAAGAAGCTTACAAATATTGCTCTGTAAAGCAGCATTATTAGACCAGCTTTACAGATGGAACTGAAATATAAATATACTAAGCATTTTGTTCATTCAAAAGTCTATGGAAATTACTAAAGTATAGTCATAAATGTCCTTATTTTTTGTCTCCAACTTTAGGTGGTCTGTGAAAACCCATAATGCCATGGGACAGACTACTGCAGTTCCCTCTAAGACAAATTCATAATTTTATGATACTACATAAATTGTTGAAGACAGGAATATTATACGCACGAATAAACAAACATTTAGCATCTAATGCCTTACCTGAATAAGTTCTAGGTAAACTAAATGTAAATCTAAAGACAATGACTGTCATATCTAGAGATAAAAACCTATATTAAGAGATTATTCTTATCTGATAAACATGAAAAGTTATAGTGTGAAGTATATACATTTTGATGTTGGTGTTATACTAGGTGGACATGCCAGCTCAAAGTCCTGCCTGTCTGAAGGATCACAACTATCACTGTTTCATTTTTCTTACCCAGTTGATCATGAGGAGTGCCTTTAAATATAATTCTGTAAGTGGTCAGGAACAAAGCTCCTTCAGCAGGGAGGATGTGAGGACCTCCAAGCAGTCCTCCTGTAGCTTCCTCTCTGCCATCAGGATCCAGTAGCACACGGAGTCCTTCACAAACAAATTCTTCTCCTGGCAGTAAAGCTGGTCGTAGAATTTTGGGCTGATGCAAATAAATGAAAGTCTTAGTGTAATGGTGATACCAGTGTTATACCACAATCTAGTTCTAATATTTGACTGAAAAAAACTTCAAAACAAAATTGTTATGAGACAGTGTCCCAAGAAGGGAGATGGAGTTCGAACTCAACTAAGCGAAATGGTTCTGAAAAAACAGAGGGCATGCAATAGCTTGCTTATGATCAGAAGTTTGGCTCTACTAGTTTCATAAGTTCATATTTCATGAGACTAAAGCCAAGCATTTTATTTATCACTGGTGAAAATTTTCCTTCCATGTTTTGATATTTCTTCATAACATTATAAGAGGGAAAAAAGATGACTAAATTGAATGCTTCTAATACTTGTAAAGAATACAAATAAGTTTCATAACACTTGCCTTCTGTATTGGTGGAAGTCGCCTACTCTCACGATGGACAGCCTCCAGGGTCTCTATGTGCATTGCTACAATACCTGGAAGGCAGTAATACCATAAATGAAGACTCACATAACACGAAAGAGAAACTTGTGATCTAATTTAAACTCAGATATTCTGAAATTCTCAAATTTAAACAGCAAAGGAATAATTACTTGAAATTCAACAGGAATTACAGTCTAGCAAAGAAATCTAACCTTCTAACTTCACTGAAAGTAACTGAAACCAAGAAGCACATTTCTCTTACTAGGAAAAAAAAAGTAGAAAAAAGAAAGACTACAATCTACTCATCACAGTTCCTACCAGGTATCATGCAGTGGAGACCCTTGATGTGATCCTGTGTAACACCGCTCTCTGTGCAAACCTTGTCAATAAATCTCGTGATGAATCGTACAACTGCGTTTGCAACATCATTGTTCTCAGAGTCCTCAAATCCACTTTCAGTGTCATAACTCTCTGCAACACTGCCTGCAATACTATAGACATAAATAAAAGAAATCTCAAACACGGACAATGCAAAGGTGATACCTGGCTACACATAGACAAGCTGTGTTTTTTTTTTTTTCCTAAATACATTAACTTTGCTAAAAGTATATAGTGGTACCAAAGTTAACACTGCATTTTCATTGTTATTAACACTGTTAGAACTGTGTGGACGATGATGTAGGAGAATTTTACCTCCATGAATCCAGTGCAGATGGGCTCACAAGAGAAAAAAACTGTTTGGATGTCTTCTCTTCATGGAGTCAAATACATTATTTGCAACCCATGGTAAACAAATATCCAGTTACACAGATGAAGACACATTAAGTGAATATTCTGGTTGCAGAGCAAAGCATTCAAAAGCAAAAAGGCTATAAAAATAGCTTTTTGTGCACCAGATAAAAGCACAAGCAGGTCAGTGGGAGATGTACTTTGAATATCTAAAAATGCTTCCCATAATAATATTAAGGGTTAGATTCATACAACATATACCACAACCTGTCTCCTGAGCACATCCTAATGCCTGAGTTTAGAGGTATTTAGTCAGCAGAAATTAGCAGTCATGGGAAGTCTGATACTCAGGAAGCCTATACTTTATGTGATGCCAGTGTTCTACAGTTTTACCAGATGGGAATTCTGACAGATCACAGGTGATTAAGAAAACAATAACTAGAGAGAAAAAAAGGCTATCTTACAGATTTCCATGCTAAGGGAATGTAACTGGCATTTATACTCTTATGTCTCCTTAGTAATTTAACTTTTGCCATAGTAGTTTAGCCCTCTTGCTTTGTGTGACCTCAGTGTCTTTCTTCCTTGCAGCTTTTGAAATTGGGATTTTACGGATTCTATACAAATGTTTTCTTGATTTTAGGTATATATACTGAGTTTTTCTAGTGATAAAACATACGGTTTTGGCTGATTCGTCTTTCTCATCATATATTTGCCTTCAGCATTTGCATTACTGGATTAGAAATTCTTAATGTAACAGTAAAGCTTTTATGTTCCTTTAAACGGTGGCAGATTGCTCCAGGTTAAGTTCTGTTATTTTAAGAGGAATCACATTAGACTACTCTCCTTAACTGATAAAAAGAAGTGAAGATACTGAAATAATCTGGAATTTGAAACAAATCCTGAAAACTAAGAAGGTTTTGAGAACTGCGACTCATCCACACTGAAGCTGTATACCCACCTGTTTGTGACAATACTGTTGCTTCCACTCTCCCAGTCACCTGTAGCAGATGTTCTCAACAACTTGTTCTTACTTGTATCCAGTGGTACTAGCAGGTAGACCATGAGGTTAGCAAAATGAATTGCCTGACTGAAAACTGTACTTTCCTCATTCTGGATGAGCTCCTGCTGCATTTGCTTATTAAGAGTTGGCCATAATCGCAATTGCTCAGCAGCCAGGTCCATTGCTGTCTTATCTTGGTCTGAATCTACAGAATTTTTCTCCTAGAAGACATGTAGAATGAAAGAAAAAAGGCACAGAAAAATAATAAAGCTGGAATGTTAAAAATAAATAAATGTTTAGTCAAAACTTTGTTTATTAAATTGTTTATTAAACTTCTTCAGTAAGTTATATATTAATTTTAAAAGAAAAAACAAATAGGGTTGAAGCATCTTAAATGTAGACAGATCTAAATAACAATTTCTTTCTTAATGAGTTTTATGCTATACAATCATCCCTGTTTATTCAGAGTGGTTTACTGATTTTAATATAGTTGATCTCATTAGCTTACCCATTTAGCTCAAATAAAAGCAAGCATAAATCAGATTGAGAAGCACTTTGCTTCATGCAGGGAATATTATCTAAATTCCTAGGATGTTCAGGTGAAACAAGGTTTTATATAAATAGTTTCCAGACCAGCTGAAACACTCATGCTTTTATATGTTGAGTCCAATTCTAGCTTTGGGTTGAAACAAACCAGGTAGGTTGCACATAGTCAAATTGTATTATAGCTTGAGTGAGTCAGAATAAAGGAATCTGACAGCTGATATTTAGTGACACAATGCCTGATGTTAAATTATTAACGGACTACATATCTTGTAAATGTTTTTTCTACACTAATTTAAGTTGAGCAAATTTTCCATATGGACGTGTGAGGGTTAAAGTAGATGCTTGAAGTTCTACTCTCCACATCTTTACACAGAAATCAGATTTTAAGGGGTTCCCCATACACAGTCCCAGAGTCCCTCACTCTTTATCCCTCATAGATCTGAAATGCCTTTTCTGTTCCTCATTCTGACTCCATTGCTTGGAATATCTTTATTTTACTTCCTGTCTCTACAGTGTTGCATAACATTGGATAGCACACACTTTTCAGCTGCATAGTTGATAATAATCACAAGAAGAGAGATTACAAATAGTTCTTTCCTATGTGTATGTAATGCTCCTTGAAAAAAAAAAAAAAAAAAGAAGAAAGTTACTTTAGCACGCTGCAAGGCTTCCGATTATATTTTTTTTCATCATACTGAAACACATAATTTGTGTTCTGGAAGATCAGTTCAATTTCACTAAAGCAGACTGAGTGCCATTCAACAGAAACCACCCCAGGGTTTGGCAACAATCTAACATTGTGCATGAGAACTACAGTTAACTTAGGTTGTTCACGTAACAACTGTTGCTTGTTTGTAACACTGCCATACAATAGGTTACTACTCTCAGGAAAAACATATACCTGAAAGTGTGGAAATTTATATAAAAAGTGGTTTGAAAAATCATATGAGCAACATCAAATTATAATGCTTTGCAGATAAAAGCAATTTTTGTTATTTTTCATGTTACTTTATGCTGTTTAATATGGCAAAAATGAAAGAAAAATACATCAAATGGGAGAAATCACAACTACTACTCCATAACTTAGCAGACAAATAAAAAGTGAATGAAAATACTACCTTGATATTTACTTTATAATATATTCTCCTACCTTTTGTCTCAACTGTACTGTATGGTTGTCATCTTTGGCTGAAAGGTAGAGGGAGCGAACTTGATTTTGCACATTGCTATAAAAAGTTGTTTCCCAAAACTGTTGGTTAGTCCAGATAGGATGGTCCTGCACACAGGTGTAAGCAAACTGACTAACTCCAGGTGCTAATTTCTGAAAGCAAAAACCATGCAAAACTGACATATTAGTCCTATTATTCAATTTCCTTTAAAGGCTATGGCTTGAGTATTGAAATGCATATGCATAAAATCAGTTCTACAGAAAGAAATATGCAATATATACCGTCTTTTGTACTGCAGTATAGGAAAGAGAAATTATACCATTCTGTGCCATTAAAGAAATTAACACGCATACGAACCTAATGCCAGTGCAAGGTATGGCTTTCTTGATTCAGTTAGGAAAATGAGACTGAGAGGAAGGATTCTGTGATGACAGTACAGAATACGTTTCTAATATAAAATATCTTCCTTGCCAACAATATAGTATTTTTAACAACCTAGTCCCGTAACTTAGAAATCAATATTCAAACTGATGAAAATTATTTCTCATTTTATTTAAAAGTCAGAATTTAAGTGGCAACCAAGTCCTTCCAATACACTGTATTTGTTGCAACAGCAGAAGTTTAAATAAATTCTTATTTTTATTGTTATCTACTGCACTTTATGACACAAATCCAGCTACGGAAAGATTGCTAAATTAGGTATGCTCTTTGAAGTCATAAGGGTCTAGGATCCCTGTGAGGTCTCAAACAAAACCAGAATTGTTACAGCATTACTCATTATGAATGGAACACTTTTTTTCAAGTAGGTGTATTTATTTAGGTAGCATTAGTCTTCCAGTGAGTTGTTTTATATTTTTGATAACAACATACAATGACAGGAAAATTTATTTCAATGACCTGAATCATGAAGAATAAAATCTTATACCACGTGTTCTTACTTTTTGGGGAAAAAAAAAAAGCACAAAAAAATTTGTGCTGCATAGCACATACAGCAAAGAAGCAGGTTATCTAAATAGCTGCTTATTATTATATCAGCACAAGAACTGAAGAATAAAGTACATTACTCGGCGCCTCATTTAATGACTTTCACTCAACACACTACTCATACCTGAAATATACACTATATCTAGAAGTTTAATTTTACTTTCATTAAAGAAATTCTTTACTGTGAGTGTGGTGAGGCACTGGAACAGGTTCTCCAAAGAAGGGGTAAATGCTCCATCCCTGGCAGTGTTTGCGGCCAGGATGGACAGAGCCTTGGGTGACATGGTCTAAGGTATGGTGTCCCTGTCCATGGCAAGGGGCAGGAAGATGATCTTAATGTCCTTCCCAATCTTAACTATTCTATAATTATGTTGTAAACCACTTTACTGCAGAGCTCAATCTCTCTCAATTTATATTAATAGATGTATATTCGTACATAACAGCCAGTACATACAATACTTCCTTGGTAAGCACCCAGGTATTCAAGTAGGAGGCTAGGAAATCACAACTGAAAATTTTAAAAGTCTGTTTTACAAATTTCTGGTTTTGCAATTTTTCGAGCTGTGTTTTTCCACACTATGCTCTCCCAAGTACATCATGAACTAAAAGTCCTGATCAGGTGCCATGTATTCATTCCCTAGGAAAGACAAAGCTCTTTGAAATGGTATGTTTGAAAAAATTATATGTGACATGCTATTAAAATTTACCCAAATGAAATACTTTCCTGTGATAAACCATCAAAACCTGAGAAATATAGTTTTTATTTAATCATGCAGAATTTAATCAAAATTTCTTGGAAGCCTGTTAAGAAATCTAAGTTCATGGAAGATTCATACTGCACTATGTATGACTTTGCTTACCCAATACTGAAACGGAAGACAGATGGCTTGCCTTACAGATTCCCAAGTTTCAGATGTGATACAGTTTATGATAGCTTAGAGGAAAGGACAACTGATCACACACTAATGGATCCTGTATTTGATCTAGCTGTTAAATTGCAGAACAAGACAGCTCAAATAGCATCCTACTGATCTCTGTACTGACTGCTGGGGATGCCTTGACAAAACCCCAGGCACACAAACTATACACTAACTCATGACTATGTCAAGCCTGTTAATTGGCGGGACAATTACCTATACGTGAAATTGAGCTTTTTAATTGTAAAAATGAGCAAATAAAGAAACAGGAAGACTACCTCTACACTCCTGTAAAGCCACCTGTTTTACAATATTCTTTAAGAGGTGTACACATTCCGTATCTTTCGCTATTACAGGTGTGCATAGAGCTGGCTTAAAATGGTTTAATTTGTTCAGCTGTGATAAAAAATAACACAGGCCCACAGAATAGATCTGACTCAATCATTCACCTAACTCAAAATCCAGATGCACAAAACTTGTATTATAGAGGACTGGAGATGACAGGTAAATCATGGAATATAAATATGGATAACACATCTTGAAAGCAATAGTTACTGCTAAAGCTGTATCATGACTTTTACTTTGATTTATTCTTTATTTTTGTCACTGGCAGCAATTCTCAGTCACAATACAGCTGCAAAAAGAGACTATAATGTCAGCAAAAGGAAAAAAAAAAAGTGGGGGGAGGGAAGAAGGAAAAAAAAAAGGGGAGAAAAAGGTAAAATGCCTCTTCAAGCCTAGCTATTTGGTATAGTTAACTCATGCCAATTTGTGTAGTAAATGTCACACAAAGAGTGATTTGATTATCAGCCTGTCCAGCTGCCTTTGATGCCTCCAGCCCAAGTCAGGCAATTGTGTAAACTAGGTAAGGCAGGGGTGGTCTTCCTTAACTAGTAAGATAAAATCCCAAATAAAATAACTCATAACCCTGATTCCACAGTAATAGTGTTACAGAAATAAAACCAAAATTAATCATTTACACCTGGGACAAACACAACAGGAAAGCTGAGGGGCTTTTAGATCCTCTTCCTGTGTTCATAATTTAAAACCATGAACAGCCCTGTACAAACCAAAATTTTAAAACAATATTTATATTCAAATATACTGACATAAATCAACACTGAGAGTAACTTCTAGGCAAAGTAAAAATAATCTGCAAAAGGATGAAAGAAAATCCATCAAAACGCTAATAAACATTATTCTTCTTATCACCTGCATGTGTTAAATGATAAAACCTGCTAGTGCCCAGAGCACAGAATCAAAGACAAGATTTGTAGTTCAAGGCTCAGCTCTATGGTCATTTTAGGTAAAATCACTTCGGATTCTCAGCTTGTTTTGGTTAGTTTGTTTGTAAAAAAGCAGTATGAACACCAGCCTTAAGAAGCACACTGCTGCTTCTATGCAGTCAAAATCCAGGGACTACTAATACTTGGTACAAATATAAGCATTCCATGAAGCTTGTAGTGTCTATACTCTCTACTCTAGGAGTGCTTAGTCAGCTGTTTTGACTAGAATGGAAACTAATCCAATATATTAAAAGGGCCCCAATGTTTACTGTTGCATTCTAAAGAATTTGCTCAAGATTTCTCCAATTTAAGTAAAACAGTAGTTCAGCGCTTTTTCATCAAGAGATACTCCATAAATAAAACAAATCTTCACCTATCTTTCCACAAGACAGCTAAACTATACCAATATTTATGCTCTTTCTCCCTGTACCAATTCTGTCCCTGTCCTAATTCAATTCTGCCAGACAGAATGAATGTAGGAGGCAGCAAAAGAATTTCCTACTTATAAGGGAGGATTTAGGGGCTGACAGCTTAAAAGACCCCAGAAGAAAATAATAAAAACAGTTCTGAACTGATATGTCCTTACTGTAACACTGTCTTATGACAGCTTAAATGAGAATTAAGGTGTAAATTGCAACAGTCAACATAATATGAGTTAACTTCTCCAAAAGCACACTGAGTTCTTTTCAATAAACGGCACTTAAAAAAACCCCAAACACTCCCATCTCAAATTATGTATGAAACAGGCATAACCTATACCAAAATACTGAATCACATTCTACAGCTCGTAAAAACACTACAAGGTAAATTTGTGACTTGATGTGTGTGGCTATATGCAACTTCCTGAATTCAGGAATTTCCATTATTTCCAACACAGTAAGTGGCATTGGATAATGCCTGTACAGGACTTTTTTCTGTTTCTTGACACTGCATACCTCTGATTCCTCAAATGATACTTGTTGGCTCAGTGAAAAATGTGCACTAAGTCCTAGACTCCCAAACTTACTGTAAGGTGCAGGTCTCCAGAGAGCCTCTCTATGACACAGTATTATTTAGACTGCACATCTCTTGGTGTGGAAACTAAGTGGCAAACTCAACCACTCACTATTTTTCAGAGAAATCCAGTTTGCTTTGTAGTAAACTGGATTTCTGCCTCCAACCTACATCCTCAGCTAATAGTTTTAGATATTTTTGGTGAGAAAAGTAAAGAAAGAGGTGAGAAGGAGCTTGCTGCTGAATGCCAAGAATAGCTTTCTTCTCAGCAACTTGAGGAATAACTGTGCTATGGGTTATCCACTTGACCTCAGTGCAAAAGCTATTGCAACACCTGCGAAATTACCCTCTTTGCATAATAAAGGAGATCACATTTCCCACCCTGTAGCGGCCAAGGTTCTTCCTGAAAAAGTCTGCAAGGGTAAGCTTACAGATCATCCAGGACATAGTGACACTGCTACTTTACACGGCTAGCCGTGGTGCTGCATGGATAACATCAGTCAAAAAATTCAATTCAATAAATGGCTTTCCTATGTGGAACTGTACTCAAATATATTGTAAACACAAATACGGGGAAAGGTCCTAAAAGTATAAAGAACTGTGAAGCTTCCATTGTTGTTTCTTAGTTTTCATTTTTATTGCTTTAGGAAAAAAAAAAAAAAAAAAAAGAAGGCAACATATTAAACCAAGCTTCTCCAACCTGAAAATCTCAGCAACAAAAAAGAAACCAATTTGCCACCTCCTGTAACTTCAGAAAGACACCAAAAAAGACTGTACTCAAGACTGATTTATATTTTATAATAGTGTGAGTAGCAAACTGGTTCATTACACTATTTATCTACTATAATTTCACTATGAAAAATAAAAGGAAGGAAGGCCAATTCACTTACAATTCAGTGCTACCAAGCCACAGACAAGTACACTATACCAGCAGAGGGCAACAGAATTCTAGAATCTTGCAAAATTGGGATGTAATTCTGGATGGAGTTTTATTTATTATATACATTTTCTGGCAAAAGTGACTTAAACATCTAACTATTCATGATTTTTAATACCAGATTCCTGAAGATCACATATAATTTACAACAGATTAATTAAAGCCATTCAGAATATCTCAAGATTTCTCTACTGATGTACCAGTACAGACAGATATAACACCAAGTTACACATAACATTAATTAAAGCACAGTAACATACTTCTTTCTCAAAAAGATAAAAATTCATTTCAACATTTTCATACCAGAACTTCAGACCTTGACAGTTCTAAACAAGGTTAAATTTCAAGATACAGATATGCTGATTTCTTCCCCTGTCTACAGTATATTACTATTTAATCAATTTTCATTGTAGCGAATTACCATGGCTGTTCACCAAGGTTTAAATCCATTAGTTAAGTTACAGATTTTAGGGACTCTCAGTTGCAGTGGTGAATCCATCTGAAGAGTTTTAAATTGTGACAGAGCTATTCTGAAAATCTTCTAAAATGTCACCATATTCTTTTGGCATCAGGTGGCTCAGGAGTGAGTGTGCATCTGTGCGACTGCACTAGAATGTGTTATTTGCTCTACCCAGAAAAATAATCCTCCAGCAGCAAAGTTGTTACGCAGGTTTGCACTCAGAAACAAACTCTGTAAATCTCACAAGTTTATGGTTTTATTTAGATTCTGATAGTGGTTCCTAGAATTACTGACGTCTTGATACAAGCCCAGTTAATAGCAGATCTAAGTAATCCCCCAAAGGGTAATAATTATTTTCAAGTTTTCATTCTAGTATTTTTTTAATTACTATTTTCCTTTTCCTATGTCAACTTTCTCTGTCTTCAGTGGTAGAATTCTCTCAGAAGTTCTCTCAATATACAGCGTTCCTTTATTTGAACATCCTCAAATACTCCTCAAGAACAGGATAAGCATAACAGTCAGAAAGGTAAAAGGGGACAATACAGAATATAAATTGCAAATTAATAAAAAAATAATACTATAGTAGTAGATTTTGTCTTGGCATGTAAATTACATATACTAACATGGTTCAGAAGGTAAAAGAGAGAGGATGAGCAAAACCAGGAAGAAGAATTCTGAAACGTAATCTCTTTAGACAATATGAATCAGCTGAAAGGCTTGACATCCAAGCCTACCCCTGCGTGTGTATAATGCCCTTTTACACTTTTCACCAACATTACCTCTCACTTTCTCCTAACAAGCCAGACTGCTCTCTGGAGTTGAAACATTACAATCTCTGCTGATGTGAAGAAGCATTAGGGTTCCAATAGTGAAAGAAAAGCCAAATCCAATGATGAAAGCTAATACATGTTATTTTGCTACTTATTACTTCATTTGATCTATTACAGAAAATGCTTTCTTCAGTTCTGTGTGACGTCCTTAAATTCACTGCTGTTTGTTTTTAAATAGTTATGTAAAAATAGGAATCACAAGTCTGTCTACATACATATTCTTTTGTGGTTCGGCTTCTTCCATACATGATACAGGCATGCTCTTGCTGGATTTTAAGCAGGCAACTTAACACATTTCTACATTTAAGGGATTCCCATTATGAGAATGGATATCATTCTGAGACAGTATCAGAACTGGCAGAATAGATATACAAGAAGAAAATTAATGGAAGCAGACATAACTTCTTGCCAAGACAATAAAGCAAGCCTTCCAGGATGGGAGTTTCCTAAATTAAAGCTAGCAATTCAAGAGTAGAGAATTTCAAAGCAGAAGCAATTTCATCAGAAGCACATCAGAGTAAGACAGAAATTATTAGAAGTAAATATAACTAGATGTAAGAATGAAAAAAAATCAGTAAAGAAAGCTAATGCATTACAGAAAGTTTTCTAGCTTTACAGAAGGCTTCTAGTATCCTAATGCGTCCTGTGTTCAGCAGCAGCAGCCATTTTTCTCTTTTTCATAGTAGCTGGTGCAGCATGGTGTTTTTTGATTTTCAGCTTGGGAACAGCACTGATAACATCAGTGTTTATAGTTATGGCTTAGAATGTTTAAGCTGGCAGAGGACTTTCTGAGTTTCATGCTCTGCCAGGGAGGAGGGGAAGCCGGGAGGAAGCAGAAACAGGACACCTGACCCAAACTGACCAAAGAGGTA